>LUCW03000154.1:30000-75000 GCA_001586965.3 Sphaeroforma sirkka
ACACCTACAGTTCTAGTTTACAGATACAACCCCATGTAGAGATACATACAAGCACTACACACCCACACACGCTGTGTGTCTGACGTACCTTTGGACTGGTGGCGGGTGCGCTCGTTGTGGCGTCGACTACAGTTGTGAGGGGCTGCTGAGAGTGTTGGGCGAGGATAAGGTTTTTTCCAGCGAAGTTTTTTTCTCGTCTAAACCTGGTGACAGCAGGCAAACGTCACTCTGCGACTTTCCACCTGCAAAGAACCGCCGTTTTGTATGAGTACTTCGTATACGCCACAACAAATGATACAGGGGACAAAAAGCCCTAAACCCAAAAATCGAGGGCTGTGTGTGCAGACTCAGATGACTACTATCGCGCAGTGCGGGTGGCGCGTGAAATGGTTTGTTCAGTTGAAACTTGATCAGTGGTACGGAGAGAACGGTGAATGGACCAAAAGGTGAGACAGGGGTGGTGTATGCTACACGTGCATGTCAATAGCATAGAGTGTGACATGAAGTACATTACGACGAATTGTGATCCCGCTGGTAACAATTCGGGATGACGGCCGAGATATGATATGCACGCTGCGCACGAAGCGCATCGAGTCGGGTTAGCGTGTGCGCGAGTGGCAATAGCCAGTATGCTTTGGATTGGTTGGCGTGTGCGTATGTGTGGTAATAGCAAGTGTACTTTGGATGGATTAGCGTGTGCGTGTGTGCCAATAGCCAGTATGCTTTGGATTGTATACTGTACCAGCAGTCCGTATACCAGTCAACCGTCGCGGTACTTCTCTGCAACGACGAGGCGCTAGCGACAACACACGCTATCCGGCGAATAATACACTCATATTGGCATATGCTAAATCGTGCCCAAACTCTTGATACTTGTTGCTACCTACACAAAACCTCGCCCCACGGCAGAATCGAGTTAATACACTTGTTCGCAGGAGCTCAGACCGTGTATGCATACGACAGCCTACCTAATGCCTACCGCCCAATGTCTACCGCCTAACGCATACCTAGCTGGCACTGTAAGTTCATGACCCGCTCGACCCATTGAGTGACTTCGTCGGTGGTGTGCATCAAGAAGGTGTACCGTGAGGTCTTCTTGCTCTTGGAGTTCTTTTTGCACATGATCTCCACCTGCGTGTTATTGAGCAAGTGTATCAGGTGGGGTGAAGCCGGATAGTTTATTAATATGAGAAGCCGATTCGTTTATTGAT
Source organism: Sphaeroforma sirkka (assembly GCA_001586965.3). Lineage (NCBI taxonomy): Eukaryota > Ichthyosporea > Ichthyophonida > Sphaeroforma > Sphaeroforma sirkka. The sequence goes on from LUCW03000154.1 coordinate 31,212, forward strand.
ATGAGAAAAATATTCGTTTATTGAAATGAGAAGCCGAATAGTTTATTGATAAGGTCATTTAACACATTAATAAACTGGGTTATGTCTATTTATTGATATAGGCCATATAATTCTTAGTGTGCATACGTAGTTGCCCCATACGGTATGTATCCATAATATCGTACGACAATGGGTACATAGTATCGTACGATAATGGGTACATAATATCGTACGACAATGGGTACATAGTATCGTACGATAATAGGTACATAGTATCGTACGATAATGTGTACATAGTATCGTACGATAATGTGTACATAGTATCGTACGATAATGTGTACATAGTATCGTACCATAATGTACATAGTATCGTACGATAACGTGTACATAGTATCGTACGATAATGTGTACATAGTTTCGTACGATAATGTGTACATAGTATCGTACGATAATGTGTGCATGGTATCCATGGCGTTAATCTGATAGCCTTTTGCATGAGGTAGTAGCTGTCTTCATGTGCATCGTGTACTTCGTCTTGGGTTGCTTTTGAAATGATCATTCGATTATGTAGCACAGCGTAAACCGGGGCGGAGGGCATATCGGCTATTGCAAATCATATTGCATGCCAGGATAAGGATATGGATAACAAAGGACATGTGTGGAGAAGGATATCCCAGGCAAGGCTCACATCACCAGCCACGCCACCCCAGACAACGACATGTTCACACACTGACCTCACAGCAATTGCACCGAGTGCGTGTGCGTGTGCGTGTGCGTGTGCGTGTGCGTGTGCACTCCACTTCACTTACGTTGAGTTGATTCTGCGGCGCGTTTAACGCCAACGAGTCTTTCAGCAGAGCCAAATCCCGCTTTCGGCTCTGCTGCTGTGTGTCCTTGAACGTGTCGGTGCTCATAGACGTCATCATACGCATGCGGTCCAGGGTGTTGGTCTTCACGGGCGCGCCCGATGAGATCTCCTTTTGCAGCATTTTAATATCATTCTGTAGGTTCATAACCAGCACTGACGGAGAGGAATGGAGAGCGCATTAAGCGCACGACACACGTGAGTGTAGTCTAAGTACAACAGCGGAGATGCATAAGCAGCACTGACGGAGAGAAGTGGAGATCGTATTAAGCGCATGATACACGTGAGTGTAGTTTAAGTACAACAGCAGAGATGCAAAAGCAGCACTGACGGAGAGGAATGGAGAGCATGATAAGCGCATGACACACGTGATTATAGTCTGTGTACCTCGGCGCGTGATGTATGTATATCATAAGTACAGACGTGACCAAAAAGGAATTGTGGATCCAACGTGAATGTGTACGGTCTTGAGGACTTGTTGGATATGTACACAGCAAGTGACCCTTACATACATGCACATGTAGGGCAATGAAAACACTATTACCAGATGTATGGTGATAGGACTTCGACTACAAGTTATAGGGCAATGTGAACCCCATACAAGATATATGGTGATAAGGAAACGAGTTATAAGGTAATAGGAATACGACTACAAGGCAGGTGGGTAAGCCTGCGGGCTTATGCCGAGGACTACATGTGAGAATGAGATTGTAGGGTGTGTGGTTTTTACACCATGTCATGTTTATCATGTGTGTTGGTCAACATATGCGCAGACAATGTGGACACACACACCCACAGCCACGCAACACACACGCACATGGGGAATACGCAGGCAAAAGACAAACAGTTGGCGGTGTAGAGGTTAGACGTATTGCACAGACACAGAGGCACAGACAGACAGAGAGAGGCGTATGGGTCGAGGTTTACCAGCAACGTTTCAGTATATCACCTATGGAGACCATTTCCCGCTTTACAGTGAATACCTTTCCCCATTGAGTCACTCGCACACACAACCCGAGCACTTCACACGGAGAGACACATATCCACCCACCCACACACACAACCCGAGCACTTCACACAGAGAGACACATATCCACCCACCCACACACACAACCCGAGCACTTCACACGGAGAGACACATATCCACCCACACACACACACAACACGAGCACTTCACACGGAGTGACGTATAGTCACCCACTCACACACACAACACGAGCACTTCACACGCGTGTGTGTGCTTCCCCACCTTTGTCGTAGCGGATGTCAGTCGAGCTGCCCTTGGACAGCACCACATTGGCCAGTGAGGACGACCACAGGTGTTTGTACTGGGTTTCCTTGGACTTGCTGACGTTGCTCACTTTCTTCGCACACACAATGTGATCGTTCAGCAGAATCAGCAGCGTCCATCGGCGCTTCCTGACGGTGTAGTCGACGATCTTCTGCTCCAGGATGTGGTATCGGTCAGCCGAGAACAGCGGCTGGTGCGGGCGGTTGCCATGGCAACGGAGAGGAATAAAACATTTGAATGGTTAGCGACTAGTAGTAGGCAGAGAATAATGTCTGTATCACCCCATTTACATCCAGCAACCTATCAATATACCCAACCTCTATCCAGCAAGCTATCAATTTTTCCACCCTCTAATCAGCAACCTATCATTATGCCCAACCTCTATTCAGCAACCTATAAATATACTCAACCTCTATCCAGCAACCTATACATATACCCGACCTGTATCCAGCAACCTATCATTATAACCAACCTCTGTCCAGCAATCTATCAATATACACAATCTCTATCTAGCAACCTATCAATATATTCATTATCTATCCAGCAATCTATAAATATACCCAATTCTATCCAGCAACCTATCATTATACCCAACCTCTGTCCAGCAACCTATCAATATACCCAACCTCTATCCAGCAACCTATAAATATACTTCAACCTCTATCCAGCAAACCTATAAATATACCTGACTCTATCCAGCAAACCTATCAATATACCCAACCTCTGTCCAGCAACCTATCAATATACACAACCTCTATCTAGCAACTTATCAATATATTCATTATCTATCCAGCATTCTATAAATATACCCAATCTCTATCCAGCAACTTATCATTATACCCCAACGTTCTGTCCAGTAACCTATCAATATACCTAAACCTCTATCCAGCAACCTATAAATATACCTGACTCTATCCAGCAATCTATCATTATACCCAACCTCTATCCAGCAGCTATGAATAAAACCCACCTCCATCCAGCAAACCTATAATATGCCAACATCCATCCAGCAATCTATCAATATACACAATCTCTATCTAGCAACCTATCAATATATTCATTATCTATCCAGCAATCTATAAATATACCCAATTCTATCCAGCAACTTATCATTATACCTAACGTTCTGTCCAGTAACCTATCAATATACCCCAACCTCTATCCAGCAAACCTATAAATATACCCGACCTCTATCCAGCAATCTATCATTATACCCAACCTCTATCCAGCAGCTATGAATAAACCCAATCTCCATCCAGCAACCTATAATATGCCCAACATCTATCCAGCAATCTATAAATATACCCAATCTCTATCCAGCAACTTATCATTATACCCAACGTCTGTCCAGTAACCAATCAATATACCCAACCTCTATCCAGCAACCTATAAATATACCCGACCTCTATCCAGCAATCTATCATTATACCCAACCTCTATCCAGCAGCTATGAATAAACCCAATCTCCATCCAGCAACTATATAATATGCCTAACATCTATCCAGCAACCTATCATTATACCCAATTCTATACAGCAACCTAAAATATACTCTAACCTCTATCCAGCAAAACCAATCATTTACCCAACCTCTGTCCAGCAACCTATCACTATACCCGACTTCTATTCAGCAACCTATCACTATACTCCAATTCTATCCAGAAACCTATAAATATACGCATTCCCATCCAGCAACCTATGAATAGAACCAATCTTTATTCAGCAACCTATAATATACCCAACCTCTATCCAGCAACCTATAAATATACCCAATCTCTATCCAGCAACCTATAATATACCCAACTTCTATACAGCAACCTATCACTACACCGAGCCTCTATCAAGCAACTTATAAATATAACCAATCTCCATCCAGCAACCTATAATATGCCCAACATCTATCCAGCAATCTATCATTATACCCAATATCTATCCAGCAACCTAAAATATACATAACTCTCTATCCAGCAACCAATCATTTACCCAACCTCTGTCCAGCAAACCTATCACTATACCTGACCTCTATTCAGCAAACCTATAATATACCTAACCTCTATCCAGCAACCTATAAATACCCAATTCTATCCAGAAACCTATAAATAAACTCCAATTCTATCCAGCAACCTATAAATATACCCAACCTCTTTTCCAGCAACCTTTTAAATATACCCAAATCTCTAACTAGGAACCAATCATTATACCAAACTCTATCCGGCAAACCTGTAAATATACCCAACCTCTATCCACCCACCTATAAATATACCCAACCTCTGTCCAACATCTCTATAAATATACCCAATTCTATCCAGCAAACCTGTAAATATACCCAATCTCATCCAGGAACCAATAAATATACCCATTCTCATCCAGCAAACCTATGAATATAACCAATTCACTTTATTCAGCAACCTATAATATACCCAACCTCTATCCAGTATTATACACAACCTCTATCCAGCAACCTAAAATATACCAAATCTCATCCAGCAACCTATGAATATAACCAATTTCTATTCAGCAACCTGTAATATACCCAACCTCTGTCCAGCAACCTATAAATACCCAATTCTATCCAGCAAATTATAAATATACTCAATGTTCTATCCTGCAACCTATAAATATACTTCAATTCTATCCAGCAACCTATAAATATATTCAACCTGTATCCAACAACCTATAAATATACCCAACCTCTATCCAGCAACCTATAAATCATCCAATCTCTATCCAACAACATATAAATATACCCAATTCTATCCAGCAACCTATATATATATCCAATTCCTATCCAACAACCTATACTATACCCACCCTCTATCCAGCAACCTATTATTATACCCAATCTCTATCCAGCAACCTATTATTATACCCAATCTCTATCCAGCAACCTATTATTATACCCAATTCTATCCAGCAACCTATTATTATACTCCACCTCTATCCAGCAACCTATTATTATACCCAATTTCTATCCAGCAACCTATGAATATAATATACCAAATTCATCCAGCGACCTATGAATATAAACAATTCTATTCAGCAACCTATAATATACCCAACCTCTGTCCAGCAACCTATAAATACCCAATCTCTATCCAGCAAATTATAAATATACTCAATCTCTATCCAGCATATTCAATCTCTATCCAACAACCTATACTATACCCACCCTCTATCCAGGAACCTATAGTATACCAAACCTCTATCCAGCAACCTATTATTATACCCACCTCTATCCAGCAACCTATGAATATATAAAAATTCATCCAGCGACCTATGAATATAAACAATCTCTATTCAGCAACCTATAATATACCCAACCTCTGTCCAGCAACCTATAAATACCCAATCTCTATCCAGCAAATTATAAATATACTCAATTCTATCCAGCAACCTATAAATATACTCAATTCTCTATCCAGCAACCTATATATACATCCAATCTCTATTCAGCAGTCTATATATATACCCGACCTCTATCCAGCAGCTATGAATAAACCCAATCTCCATCCAGCAACCTATGAATATACCAAATCTCATCCAGCAACCTATGAATATAACCAAGCTCTATTCTGCAACCTATAATATACCCAACCTCTGTCCAGCAACCTATATATACCCAATCTCTATCCAGCAAATTATAAATATTCTCAATTCTATCCAGCAACCTATGAATATACCCAACCTCTATACAGCAACCTATAAATACATCCAATTTCTATCCAACAAATATATAAATATACCCACCTCTATCCAGCTACCTATATACATATTCAATTCTATCCAACAACCTATACTATACCCACCTCTCTATCCAGCAACCTCTATAGTATACCAAACCTCTATCCAGCAACTTATTATTATACCCAAGTTTCTATTCTGCAACCTATAATATACCCAACCTCTGTCCAGCAACCTATATATACCCAATTCTATCCAGCAAATTATAAATATTCTCAATCTCTATCCAGCAACCTATAAATATACCAAATTCATCCAGCAAACCTATCAATATACCAACCTCTGTCCAGCAACCTATCAATATATACACAACCTCTATCTAGCAAACCTATCAATATATTCATTATCTATTCCAGTATTCTATAAATATACCCAATTCTATCCAGCAACTTATCATTATACCCAACGTCTGTCCAGTAAATCTATCAATATACCCAAACCTCTATCCAGCAAACCTATAAATATAATCAACTCTCATCCAGCAACCTATAAATATACCTGACTCTCTATCCAGCAATCTATCATTATACCTCCAACCTCTATCCAGCAGCTATGAATAAACCCAATCTCCATCCAGCAACCTATAATATGCCTAACATCCATCCAACAATACCTATCAATATACAATTCTATCTAGCAACCTAATATATATCTATTATTCATTCAGCAATCTATAAATATACCCACCTCTATCCAGCAAACTTATCATTATACCTCCAACGTTCTGTCCAGTAAATTCAATCAATATACCTAACCTCTATCCAGCAAACCTATAAATATACCTGACTCTCTATCCAGCAATTCTATCATTATACCTAACTCTATCCAGCAGCTATGAATAAACCCAATTCCATCCAGCAAACCTATAATATGCCCAACATCTATCCAGCAACCTATTATTATACCCAATTCTATACAGCAACTTAAAAATATACTCTAGCCTCTATCCAGCAAACCAATCATTTACCCAACCTCTGTCCAGCAACCTATCACTATACCCGACTTCTATTCAGCAACCTATCACTATACCCAATCTCTATCCAGAAACCTATAAATATACGCAATCCCATCCAGCAACCTATGAATAGAACCAATTTTATTCAGCAACCTATAATATACCCAACCTCTATCCAGCAAACCTATAAATATACCCAATTCTAACCAGCAACCTATAAATATATCCAATTCTATCCAACAACATATATAAATATACCCAACCTCTATCCAGCAACCTATAATATACCCAACTTCTATACAGCAAACCTATCACTACACTGAGCTCTCTATCAAGCAACCTATAAATATAACCAATCTCCATCCAGCAACCTATAATATGCCCAACATCTATCCAGCAATCTATCATTATACCCAATTCTATCCAGCAACCTAAAAAATATACATAACCTCTATCCAGCAACCAATCATTTACCCAACCTCTGTCCAGCAACCTATCACTATACTTCGACCTCTATTCAGCAAACCTATAATATACCCCAACCTCTATCCAGCAACCTATAAATACCCAATCTCTATCCAGAAACCTATAAATAAACCCAATCTCTATCCAGCAACCTATAAATATACCCAATCTCTTTCCAGCAACCTTTAAATATACCCAACTCTCTAACTAGGAACCAAACCATTATACCCAACTCTATCTGGCAAACCTGTAAATATACCCAACCTCTATCCACCCACCTATAAATATACCCAACCTCTGTCCAACAACCTATTAATATACCCAATCTCTATCCAGCAACCTGTAAATATACCCAATCTCATCCAGGAACCAATAAATATACCCATTCTCATCCAGCAACCTATGAATATAACCAATTTCTATTCAGCAACCTATAATATAGTTACCCAACCTATATCCAGTATTATACACAACCCTATCCAGCAACCTAAAATATGCCAAATCTCATCCAGCAACCTATGAATATAACCAATTTCTATTCAGCAACCTGTAATATACCCAACCTCTCTTCCAGCAACCTATAAATACCCAATTCTATCCAGCAAATTATAAATATACTTCAATTCTATCCTGCAAACCTATAAATATACTCAATTCTATCCAGCAACCTATAAATATATCCAACTCTATTCAACAACCTATAAATATACCCAACCTCTATCCAGCAACCTATAAATATATTCCAATTCTATCCAACAATATATAAATATACCCAATTCTATCCAGCAACCTATATATATATATCCAATTTCTATTCAACAACCTATACTAAACCTACCATCTATTCAGCAACCTATTATTATACCCAACCTCTATTCAGCAAACCTATTATTATACCCCACCTATCCAGCAACTCTATTATTATACCTCAATTCTATCCAGCAACCTATTATTATACTTCTACCTCTATCCAGCAACCTATTATCATACCAAACTCTCTATCCAGCAACCTATTATTATACCCAATTCTATCCAGCAAACCTATGAATATACCAAATCTCATCCAGCAAACCTATGAATATAAACCAAGTTTCTATTCTGCAACCTATAATATACCTACCTCTATCCAGCAACCTATAGTATACCAAACCTCTATCCAGCAACCTATTATTATACCCACCTCTATCCAGCAACCTATGAAATATACCAAATTCATCCAGCAACCTATGAATATAACCAAGTTTCTATTCTGCAACCTATAATATACCCAACCTCTGTCCAGCAACCTATATATACCCAATCTCTATCCAGCAAATTATAAATATACTTCATCTCTATCCAGCAACCTATAAATATACCAAATCTCATCCAGCAAACCTATGAATATAACCAATCTCTATTCAGCAGCCTATAAATACTCAAACTCTATCCAGCAAACCTATAAATATACTTCAATTCTAACCAGCAAATATATAAATATATCCAATTCTATCCAACAACATATAAATATACCCAATCTCTATCCAGCAACCTATATATATATTCAATCTCTATCCAACAACCTATACTATACCCACCCTCTATCCAGGAACCTATAGTATACCAAACCTCTATCCAGCAACCTATTATTATACCCAATCTCTATCCAGCAACCTATGAATATACTCAAAATCTCATCCAGCGACCTATATACATATCCAATCTCTATCCAACAACCTATAAATATACCCAACCTCTATCCAGCAAACCTATAAATACATCCAATTCTATCCAACAACATATAAATATACCCCAATCTCTATCCAGCAACCTATATACATATTCAATTCCTATCCAACAACCTATACTATACCTACCTCTATATCCAGCAAACCTATAGTATACCAACCTCTATCCAGCAACCTATTATTATACCCAAGTTTCTATTCTGCAAAACCTATAATATACCCAACCTCTGTCCAGCAACCTATATATACCCAATTCTATCCAGCAAATTATAAATATTCTCAATTCTATCCAGCAACCTATAAATATACCAAATTCATCCAGCAACCTATGAATATACCCAACCTCTATCCAGCAACCTATAAATACATCCAATCTCTATCCAACAACATATAAATATACCCAATCTCTATCCAGCAACCTATATACATATCCAATCTCTATCCAACAACCTATACTATACCCACCCTCTATCCAGCAACCTATAGTATACCAAACTCTCTATCCAGCAAACCTATTATTATACCCAATTCTCATCCAGCAACCTATGAATATACCAAATTCATCCAGCAACCTATGAATATAACCAAGTTTCTATTCTGCAAACCTATAATATACCCAACCTCTGTCCAGCAACCTATATATATATACCCAATCTCTATCCAGCAAATTATAAATATACTCAATTCTATCCAGCAACCTATAAATATACCAAATCTCATCCAGCAACCTATGAATATAACCAATCTCTATTCAGCAGCCTATAAATACCCAAACTCTATCCAGCAACCTATAAATATACTTCAATTCTAACCAGCAACATATAAATATATCCAATTCTATCCAACAACATATAAATATACCCACCTCTATCCAGCAAACCTATATATATATTCAATTCCTATCCAACAACCTATACTATACCTACCTCTATCCAGGGAACCTATAGTATACCAAACTCTCTATCCAGCAAAACCTATTATTATACCCAATTCTATCCAGCAAACTCTATGAATATACCAAATTCTCATCCAGCGACCTATATATATCCAATTCTATCCAACAACCTATAAATATACCAACCTCTATCCAGCAAACCTATAAATACATCCAATCTCTATCCAACAACATATAAATATACCCAATCTCTATCCAGCAACCTATATACATATTCAATCTCTATCCAACAACCTATACTATACTCTACCTCTATCCAGCAAATCTATAGTATACCAACTCTATCCAGCAACCTATTATTATACCCAAGTTTCTATTCTGCAAACCTATAATATACCAAACCTCTGTCCAGCAACCTATATATACCCAATTCTATCCAGCAAATTATAAATATTCTCAATCTCTATCCAGCAACCTATAAATATACCAAATCTCATCCAGCAACCTATGAATATACCCAACCTCTATCCAGCAACCTATAAATACATCCAATCTCTATCCAACAACATATAAATATACCCAATTCTATCCAGCAACCTATATATATATCCAATTCTATCCAACAACCTATACTTTATACCCAACCTCTATCCAGCAACCTATAGTATACCAAACCTCTATCCAGCAAACCTATTATTATACCCAATTCTATCCAGCAACCTATGAATATACCAAATTCATCCAGCAACCTATGAATATAACCAAGTTTCTATTCTGCAACCTATAATATACCCAACCTCTGTCCAGCAACCTATATATACCCAATTCTATCCAGCAAATTATAAATATACTCAATCTCTATCCAGCAACCTATAAATATACCAAATCTCATCCAGCAACCTATGAATATAACCAATCTCTATTCAGCAGCCTATAAAATATACCAAACTCTATCCAGCAACCTATAAATATACTTCAATTCTAACCAGCAACATATAAATATATCCAATCTCTATCCAACAACATATAAATATACCCAATCTCTATCCAGCAACCTATATATATATTCAATCTCTATCCAACAACCTATACTATACCTACCTCTATCAGGGAACCTATAGTATACCAAACTCTATCCAGCAAACCTATTATTATACCCAATCTCTATCCAGCAACCTATGAATATACCAAATCTCATCCAGCGACCTATATACATATCCAATCTCTATCCAACAACCTATAAATATACCCAACCTCTATCCAGCAACCTATAAATACATCCACCTCTATCCAACAACATATATAAATATACCCAACCTCTATTCCAGCAACCTATATACATATTCAATTCTATCCAATAAACCTATACTATACCTACCTCTATCCAGCAACCTATAGTATACCAAATCTCTATCCAGCAAACCTATTATTATACTAACCAAGCTCTATTCTGCAACCTATAATATACCCAACCTCTGTCCAGCAAATCTATATATACTCAATTCTATCCAGCAAATTATAAATATTCTCAATTCTATCCAGCAACCTATAAATATACCAAATTCTCATCCAGCAACCTATGAATATACCCAACCTCTATCCAGCAACCTATAAATACATCCAATCTCTATCCAACAACATATAAATATACCCAATCTCTATCCAGCAACCTATATATATATCCACCTCTATCCAACAACTCCTATACTATACCTACCTCTATCCAGCAACCTATAGTATACCAAACTCTATCCAGCAACTCTATTATTATACCCAATTCTATCCAGCAAACCTATGTGAATACCAAATTCATCCAGCAACCTATGATTATAAATTCAAGTTTCTATTCTGCAACCTATAATATACCCAACCTCTGTCCAGCAACCTATATATACCCAATCTCTATCCAGCAAATTATAAATATACTTCAATTCTATCCAGCAACCTATAAATATACCAAATTCATCCAGCAACCTATGAATATAACCAATCTCTATTCAGCAGCCTATAAATACCCAAACTCTATCCAGCAACCTATAAATATACTCAATCTCTAACCAGCAACATATAAATATATCCAATCTCTATCCAACAACATATAAATATACCCAATTCTATCCAGCAACCTATATATATTCAATTCTATCCAACAACCTAATATACTATACCTACCTCTATCCAGGAACCTATAGTATACCAAACGTCTATCCAGCAACCTATTATTATACCCATTCTCTATCCAGCAACCTATGAATATACCAAATCTCATCCAGCGACCTATGAATATAAACAATCTCTATTCAGCAACCTATAATATACCCAACCTCTGTCCAGCAACCTATAAAAACCCAATCTCTATCCAGCAAATTATAAATATACTCAATCTCTATCCAGCAACCTATAAATATACTCAATCTCTATCCAGCAACCTATATATACATCCAATCTCTATTCAGCAGTCTATAAATATACCCGACCTCTATCCAGCAGCTATGAATAAACCCAATGTCCATCCAGCAACCTATGAATATACCAAATCTCATCCAGCAACCTATGAATATAAATTCAAGCTCTATTCTGCAACCTATAATATACCCAACCTCTGTCCAGCAACCTATATATACCCAATTCTATCCAGCAAATTATAAAAAATTCTCAATTCTATCCAGCAACCTATGAATATACCCAACCTCTATCCAGCAACCTATAAATACATCCAATCTCTATCCAACAACCTATATATACATCCAATCTCTATTCAGCAGCTATGAATAAACCCAATCTCCATCCAGCAACCTATGAATATACTCAATTCTATCCAGCAACCTATATATACCCAATTCTATCCAGCAAATTATAAATATTCTCAATCTCTATCCAGCAACCTATAAATATACCAAATTCATCCAGCAACCTATGAATATACCCAACTCTATCCAGCAACCTATATATACCCAATCTCTATCCAGCAAATTATAAATATTCTCAATCTCTATCCAGCAACCTATAAATATACTCAATCTCTATCCAGCAACCTATATATACATCCAATCTCTATTCAGCAGTCTATAAATATACCTGACCTCTATCCAGCAGCTATGAATAAAACCCAACTCTCCATCCAGCAACCTATGAATATACCAAATCTCATCCAGCAACCTATGAATATAACCAAGCTCTATTCTGCAACCTATAATATACCCAACCTCTGTCCAGCAACCTATATATACCCAATCTCTATCCAGCAAATTATAAATATTCTCAATCTCTATCCAGCAACCTATAAATATACCAAATCTCATCCAGCAACCTATGAATATACCCCAACCTCTATCCAGCAAAACCTATAAATACATCCAATCTCTATCCAACAAATATATAAATATACCCAATCTCTATCCAGCAACCTATATACATATCCAATTCTATTCCAACAACCTATACTATACCTACCTCTATCCAGCAACCTATAGTATACCAAACCTCTATCCAGCAACCTATTATTATACCCAATCTATCCAGCAACCTATGAATATACCAAATTCTCATCCAGCAAACCTATGAATATAAACCAAGTTTCTATTCTGCAAACCTATAATATACCCAACCTCTGTCCAGCAACCTATATATACCCAATCTCTATCCAGCAAATTATAAATATACTCAATCTCTATCCAGCAACCTATAAATATACCAAATCTCATCCAGCAACCTATGAATATACCCAACCTCTGTCCAGCAACCTATAAATACCCAATCTCTATCCAGCAAATTATAAATATACTCAATCTCTATCCAGCAACCTATAAATATACTCAATCTCTATCCAGCAACCCATATATACATCCAATCTCTATCCAGCAATCTATCATTATACCCAATCTCTATCCAGCAGCTATGAATAAACGCAATCTCCATCCAGCAACCTATAATATGCCCAACATCTATCCAGCAACCTATCATTATACCCAATCTCTATACAGCAACCTAAAAAAATATACTCTAACCCTATCCAGCAACCAATCATTTACCCAACCTCTGTCCAGCAACCTATCACTATACCCGACCTCTATTCAGCAACCTATCACTATACCCAATCTCTATCCAGAAACCTATAAATATACGCATTCCCATCCAGCAACCTATGAATAGAACCCAATTTTATTCAGCAACCTATAATATACCCAACCTCTATCCAGCAACCTATATATATACCCAATCTCTAACCAGCAACCTATAAATATATCCAATCTCTATCCAACAACATATAAATATACCCAATCTCTATCCAGCAACCTATAATATACCCAACTTCTATACAGCAACCTATCACTACACTGAGCTCTCTATCAAGCAAACCTATAAAAATAATTCAATCTCTATCCAGCAACCTATAATATGCCCAACATCTATCCAGCAATCTATCATTATACCCAATCTCTATCCAGCAACCAATCATTTACCCAACCTCTGTCCAGCAACCTATCACTATACCCGACCTCTATTCAGCAACCTAAAATATACCCAACCTCTATCCAGCAACCTATAAATACCCAATCTCTATCCAGAAACCTATAAATAAACTCCAATTCTATCCAGCAAACCTATCATTATACCCAGCCTCTATCCAGCAACCTATCAATATACCCAACCTCTATTCAGCAACCTATCATTATACACAATCTCTATCCAGCAACCTTTAAATATAACCAATCTCTATCCAGCAACCTATAAATATACCCAATCTCTATCCTCATACTCGATGATGCAAACGTCTACGACCACAGCATACCTTCCTGCGTTGCAAACGCAGTGACGTACGCTCTCTTCCGATGGTTTCACTACACACTTCATGGTACGACATATCTCAGTCAACCCTTCCGATGGTTTTGCTACACACTTCATGGTATGACATACCTGAGTAAAGACTTTCGATGGTTTTACTACACACTTTATGGTATGATATACCTGAGTAAACCCTTCCGATGATTTTACTACACACTTCATGGTATGACATCTACCGATGATCATAATACACACCTCATAGTATGACATACCTGTGTAAACCCGGTAATGCGCTGGTCCATGCGATAGACCTTCTCCACACTCTCGGCCCGTCTCTGACCTTCGTTGATGTACTGAGCGATCTCTCGCGCGGCTTTAATGGCGCTGCTGATGTCCACGTTGTCCGAGTGATCTTTGGGTGTGTTTTTGTGCAGGGTCTGTGAGGTTTGTTATATGTAGTGTAGTGTGTTATCTGTGTGTTTGTGAGGTGTGTCACATGTAGTGTATTGTGTTATCAGTGAGTTTGTAGGGTGTGTTGCATGTAGTGTGTTGCATGTTTATCATCCCTTGGCGTCGTTGTCAGTACAGGTGATAGAGCGTACGTACTGAATACGAGGAGAGTATCAGTCCACGAAAAACGTTCATTTAACATCATGCGCGGACATGTCTATATAAACGCAACGGTACGTGTTTTGTGTGGCTAGTAATAAAGAATCGTAGAGCAAATATGTAACCCTATGGCAGATCAAATACACATCTGTAGTCTGGAGTATAAATATATATATACATATATATATATATATATATATATATATATATATATATATATATATATATATATATATATATATATATATATATATATATATACATATACATACACATACACACACACACATCAACATATATACATATATATATATATATATATATATATATATATATATACATGCATATATACATACATACATGCATACATACATACATACATACATACATTCATATATATATATATATATATATATATATATATATATATATATATATATATATTTTTTTATATATATATGTATATATATATATGTATATATGTATATAAATATAATATATGACATACAGCAAACACTATCATCCGGGAGAGCGCAGATAAGATCAGCCTGATGGTGCACGGGCCCAACTATCCTACCACATACGCACATGGACCAATAACGTTTGGACACAGTAGAAGCACACGTAATGTATATATATATATAATATATGACATACAGCAAACACTATCATCTGGGAGAGCGCAGATAAGATCAGCCTGATGGTGCACGGGCCCAACTATCCTACCACATACGCACATGGACCAATAACGTTTGGACACAGTAGAAGCACACGTAGTGTTTAGTATGGATACATACAATATGCACGAACCACCAGCAGAAGGTGACTTGGTAGATAAGCAATCAGCCCTAACTGGCACACTCACTTCATGCACATCCACTTCATCCTAGTCACCCACGTCCAACAATACGCACACATGCCAACTCCCCTAACACTGCCCACGGCCAGACACTATGAATGCCCTGCACCCGGGGCACGAGGACCGGTACACCTGGCAGGCACAAATGGGCACTGTGCTTGCATCCGTAAATACACGTACCTCGAGGAGAAGAAGATAACGAGGGATACGTTGGATCGGCATGACCATCAAATCGTTCAGGTTGTGCCGTTTTCTGTTTGATTTCAGCCTCAGCGCTAGATCCTGAGGTGAAGGATTGCAGACGGTGTTGTGTAATCGACTCCGTTAACGTATGTTCACACACCCCAGATTGAGTTTTGTTAGTTCGGGACGCCGCTAGTGAGGGGATGCACTCGTCATAGCAATATACAAAACGTGTGTGTAACTTAACTTGAGGACAAAAAAGGCCCAATAGAAGACCAATAGAAAAAAGGCCCAATCGAAGACTAATAGAAAAAAGGTCCAGTAGAAGACCAATAGAAGATTAACTACAGACGTAGTGAGAACAAGCCCGGTGCACCAGATCATGGTATAAATGCAGAAACACTCGACCATCACGAAAAATAAAAGTAGAAACAGGACAATTATATGGTTAAATAAGACACCACAACCACAACCACAGAAGACGGCCCAAGACAACATACATCGCAGAAGGAGGCAAAGGTGGGGAACAATAAAAATACGCGTTATTTAGCGGGAAGATGTGTAGTACACGATTCCTTCCCTTCCCTTCCCTTTCCTTTCCTTCTCTCCGAGAGGCAGACATATATAGTCATAGGGATATCTAGCCTATAAGTCGATATAGATAGCACTATTTTATGGCATAGGGATCTCTAAGACTATCACTCACTCTACGGGTAGGCATATCTACTAAGACAACTGTATGACTAAATAAGACACCACAGCCACAACCACAGAAGACACCCCAAGACAACATACATCGCAGAAGAAGGCAAAGGTGGGGAACAATAAAAGTAGAAACAGGACAACTGTATGGCTAAATAAAACACCACAACCACAACCAAAAGACACCACAGGGCAACATACATCGCAGAAGGAGGCAAAGGTGGGGAACTCGGTGCGACTGAGCCGAATGATAGAAAGGGCTTTAGAATAGTTGTTGGTGAATTCCAGGTATGCCTGGTACATGGTCTGCAGCTGGACGAACACATCGCCTATCTTCTGCTCATTGGACCACGAGTCCAGTCGTTGTGTGATCTGATTGGCGTTTGGATGGAGAACGAGTGAATCTAAATGTAGAAAGACTTTGTACGAGTCTACACAATAGGAGAAGGTTGGATACAGATCTTGCTTTTTGGATTTCTTTTATCCGCAATACAAGGTGACTAATAAACTAGCAGCAATACACGGTGATCAATAAATAACTTAGACCACGCCACCCGTCTTTGTTAGGAAGAAAACCAACCATGCACTCAATACAACCGCTGCAGTCGACACACACACCTGGTCTTTGAGCAACAAGTGCAAGTTCATGATCTCCTCAATGCGGAAGAAGATAGTGCTGTAGTACTTCTCAGGCAGGATAGGGTTGTTAGTGTTGGCGGTAATTTCGATGGGACGTTTGTAGACTTTAAGTAGAGTGTCTAGTGCATCGATGTAGTTCTTTTCCGTTTCCAAGATTTCCTCCACGATGAGCTTACGCCGTTGGTGCTGTGAGTGGGTTGGTTTTTAGGGTTTTTAGGGTTGGTTTGAGTAGGTGAAAATAGAGGGTTTGTATGAGAACGAGACGTAAGTTGACGACAAAGGTGAAGAAACCCCCTGTGATGTCTGAAACCAATTGTGAATCTGAATAAAACTAACTCAACCGAATTCAACTAACGCATTAAAGCTCACTGTTATCGCAATTAAAACTACATGTAAGAAAATTATAACTGTGAGATCATTACAGACATTTGAAGCATACAACTGTGCAGGTGCAGGTGTTCTATATCCAGTTGACTATCTGCCCTGCCACTCAGAAATCTATTCGCATGTGCAATTGAAATCTGAAGCACGCGTATGGATTCATTCTGAACTACATCTGAATATGTGGATATTCACAAATGTAACTCACAACTGTACAGATGTGACGCTCGGCCGCCTAGGCCTGGTCAAGAAAGACCCTCACTCCATAGTGTATTGTTACACTATGTCGATGAGTGCTATGAGCCCCAGGTGTGCATTTAGAGGCCGTTGAGTGGTCCAACAGATAGAGTTTAGGGTTTACAAATACTGTTCATGTCTACTGCTGCAATCAAGATATCCGAAGGGTACTGTCAATGTGTACTCACCTGCTTTGCCGTTCGCAGGGCTTGGTCCTCCGCCGATTGTACGCTGAGATCACATTGTACTATGCGCAGATTAGACGACTTCCTTACTGCGTTTGCGTGTTCTGCATCATCTGCTGGCAGAAGGGGTATGGATTGTTAGGGATGGCGGATGCTGCCTTTAATGTACATACATACATTGCGATAAATGAGATCCTAGTTGCGGTTGTATGTTCTGTATCATCCGTTAGCAGAGGAGAACTGCCATGTGAAGGGATGACCTGCGATATTAAAGGGTGACCTACGATGATGATAGGGGTGACTTACGATGTAGGGGGTGATCTACGATGTAGGAGGTGATCTACAATGTTAGGGGGTGACCTTCGATGTTAGGGGATGAATTGCGTTGTTAAGGGGTGATTGGGCGTCAGCGTATGGATAGCACAGGCAAAGGTAACAGACTGTCTGAATGTTCAAGACTCACAATAGATATCAAAGCCTCGATCGATGATTAGATAGAAGCCGATGTTGGTAGATCGGCACCTGCTTTTTTAATATAAATGTTCAAGGAGCATTTGAGAGATACGGTGTGATAATGGATTGTAACAACACCAGGAATTTGACGTAAAAATTCTCAGACTTCGCTTATCTCTATATCTATGTGTTGTTCTTTGATGTTTCAAATACGCACTTCTTTACAAGCAAGCACTCCGTAAACAGTACACGCGCTATGCTGTGCCCCAACGATAGACTGCTGCGTGCGGTTAGTTATTCTCTGCAATATACGCTTTACTTCACCACACAATACACTATCCACAAACAATCCGCTAACCCATACCAGTAAACGTATTCAGGAGCCATGTGAGCTTGAACTCCTCTTTCTTTAGCAGTAGCTTCAGCTTCTCCAGTCGGTGTACCGTAGTATGACATCCTCGCGCACGGCTCACCCTGCTTTCCCCATCCTCTCCCGCTACCAACGACACCTGGTTGTCATCTGTAGTAGCTGTGGTAGTGGTACCAGTGCTCTGCATACGCACTATGGGGAGGCTGTGGAAGCTGCCGCCGTCGTCGCTGGGGGTCTGCGGTGTGCCGGGTGTGGTGTATGTGCCCATACTACTCAGATCATCCTGATGGAAGATTGAGCAATGCGTATTTCTTGTTAGTAAACGAATACCAAATATGAACACCGCCACATATCAAGCGAACTTTCATAGAAATATGGACAGTTGCATATACAATTTGCGCGTTATACGCAGTTATATTAAAAATGCGTATATGTGAGCAGTCAGTATATACGTCCATGTATCACATATACCCCACATGGGTGCAACTTTCAGTACATACGTCCATGTATCACATATATAATATACATGGGTGTAACTATCAGTATATACGTCCATGCATCACATATACCCCACATGGGTGCAACTTTCAGTATATACGTCCATGTATCACATATATAATATACATGGGTGTAACTATTAGTATATACCCCACATGGGTGCAACTGTCAGTATATACGTTCATGTATCACATATACCCCACATGGGTGCAACTTTCAGTATATACGTCCATGTATCACAAATATACCCCACATGGGTGCAACTATCAGTTTATACGTCCATGTATCATATATATACCCCACATGGGTGCAACTGTCAGTATATACGTCCATGTATCACAAATATACCCCACATGGGTGCAACTATCAGTTTATACGTCCATGTATCATATATATACCCCACATGGGTGCAACTGTCAGTATATACGTCCATGTATCACAAAAATACCCCACATGGGTGCAACTATTAGTATATACGTCCATGTATCACGTATATACCCCACATGGGTGCAACTGTCAGTATATACGTCCATGCATCACATATAACCCCACATGGGTACAACTGTCAGTATATACGTCCATGTATCACATAATACCCCACATGGTTGCAACTGTCAGTATATACGTCCATGTATCACATATATACCCCACATGGGTGCGACTATCAGTATATACATCCTCGTATCACATATATACCCCACATGGGTGTAACTTATGTATCACATATATACCCCACATGAGTGCAACTATCAGTATATACGTCCAGGTATCACATATATACCCCACATAGGTGCAACTGTCAGTATATACGTCCATGTATCACATATATACCCCACATGGGTGCAACTATCAGTATATACGTCCATGTATCACATATATACCCCACATGGGTGCAACTGTCAGTATATACGTCCATGTATCACATATATACCCCACATGGGTGCAACTCGCTACGAATACATACATCAGTGCTGCTCCTTTGTTCAAAATGCAGTGAGTCTATATCTTGATCCTCAGGTATGTCCACCTTGCTCTGACTCCACACCGTGCTTGAGGCAAACATTCCACCGCGTAGTGTGTGTAGCTTTGAGTCGAAGGAGCCTAGTTACGGATACAAAGCGTGTGTGAGGTCGTTGAGCTTCGATTGTTCTATACATTTAGTGTTCCCTGCAAACAAAGATCACTCGGCGAAAACGTTGTACGCAGCCGTAGGGACGCCAAAATACAAAAATTTCCACGGAACTACACATAGATAATTGCGATTAACACTCCGATTGGATCGGAACATCTGAATGGCCTATGAGACTGATTTGGTGATGTGCCGGTTTCTCGATATTTGCCTCGTGTGTATTGCAACAGTATAGGCAACATCCTGGTCATAAACGTATATCAGACTGTAGCATGGACGAAAACACACAGACCCCATAGATCGCTAAGCGCGAGTCTATCTAACGGCATCTGAAAGAAGTGCAGCTTACGACTGTGCAATACGCCGGACGGTTCTGATACCATTCATATTCAATCAGTTTCGAACCCTATTTTTTTGGTTGGATTGTGTTGACATGGATTGTATATGCACTGCGATGGAAACCACCTACATACATGTATATATAAAATCTGCGCGCCCTACGTTCGAATTTCAATTGTTCTCATTGATGTCTAAACTTGCATTTGTCATAATATATTTTATATGTACGTGCGAGTCATCTCACTGTTACGCTATGCAGTAGATTGGATATTCTTGGCTATACTAATAGAACAGGTAGCCTGATAATTGAACTTACGCTGAACATAGTCCACATGCAACGGACACTAAAATTACAGACATTATATATGTGTGTGTGTCTCTGTACATATGCATATATATATATATATATATATATATATATATATTATATACATGAACACATATAAACATATATACATATATATATATATATATATATATATATATATATATATATATATATATATATTATATATATACATATTATATATATAACATATATATATATATATATATATATATATATATACATATACATATGTATGTGCATGCAACAAACATGCATATACATATACATACATGTTGTGTCTGTGTTGTGTGGTGTGTGTGTGATTGTTTCATATGTATACATATACATATATATTATATATTATATTACATATATATATATGCAAAACACAAACATAATCATACACTTTGCATACAGCAGCATCCATATATATATATCAGAAAACGCATGCAATAACATACGAGAACATCACAACATATGCAAACACAAATGCAAACATAGACGCAAAAACATGTGATGTAGCACATATATATATAATATATAATAATATATTATTATTATATATATATATGTACAGATATAATACAGTATATTTATATTATTATGTATATATTTTATACATATAATATATATAATATTACATATTTACATGCATATATGTAACATCATTACATGTTGTTATATATTAGCCATATGTCATAATATATATATATATTACAATTACATATTATATGTATATATGTATATTATTATATATTATTAATATATTATAATATATATATATATATACATATATGCATAAACATACGCCAATCCATGCACACATGTACAACACATGTTATTACATTGATTTACATGATGTGTGTGTGCGTGTATCGTGCGTACGCATGCACAATAATAATAACACATTATACATGCGTGCGTGTTGTGATTGCGTGTGTTGATGCGTTTTGTTGGCATGCGCAAGTTGGTAAGTGTTTTGCGTACGTACGCATGTATCACGCCATCAAAACGGTCCGGATCAATCAACGCATTATAATTAAGAAAATAATAATATATTATTATATATTATAATATATATATATATTATAATAATATATTATTATTATTATTATTATTATTATAATATGTATTATTATTAATATAACAATTGTTATGTAATATATATTATTATATATTATATTATTATATTATTACACATAATATATATATTGCATATACATTATAATACGCATGCTATTATACATTACATTACATATGTACAATATTATAATATTATATAATAATATACATGCATTACACATATATTATTATATATTATAATATTACATACAACATATATATATATTGGTTATACATACATATATATTATTATAATACATATTAATATCATGTATATTATGAAATATCACATAATGCTAACAACATATATATATATATATATGTATATATGTATATATATGCATAATAATTATATATATATATACATATTATATGTATATATATGTGCATGCATGTACATGTATATACATATATATATGTATATCCATATATGCATATATATGTATATATATATATATATATATATATATATATATATATATATATATATATATATATATATATATATATATATATATATATATATATATATAATATATACATACATATACATAAACAATTTAGTCACATCGTTACATAAAAATAAATACCTAGGAGCAATTGAAGCGTTTTTAGCGAGACATCCTTCTCGCTCTCGCTCTCCCAAGCAGTCTCAAATTCTGATACCAGATAATCCGGAAGTGATTCCAACATGTTATTTGATTCTATTCGAATGCTCAGTTATTTGTATAGAATGATACCAACCCCTAGTGCTGTATCACTTCTGTAACGATGGCGGACTTGAAGTACTAGATTGAGAGTTATCCTGACATTAATGAAACTACGCTGAGCTGTTTATCCCAACATGCATGTGAAGTTCTATATAACTCGGTTGTTATGTAAATTGCTGTGAGTGCGCGTATGTGACTAGCGTTCGAGATAGTTTAAACGCTTTCTGCTGAGAGCTTTACAAGTTGTTCTGAAGCGAACAATCAATCAACTAGATTACTAGAGGCTCAATCCACCCTAAAACCATATTGTGGAGACGGGATGTAGTTTCACCCTATGTGTGCGATCCTATGTTTTAAAAATCAAGAGACATCCACAATAGCAAGTTCATTTGTAGGACTATTATAACAGTAACCGCAATATACATATAAAAACCGAATTCTGTGTCTCGATTTCATATTTGAAGTATTGATTTTAAACTTTTCGGCTCTTACTAAATTTACAACCTGATGGAGAAGCCAAATACTCTTATGATGTTCAATTTGGACCAACCTATAATTAAAAATACAACTAATATTTGGATCCATAAATTGGAATATAACTTTAGTAAATATCCTATCCCCAAATTTCTGTCTTATCTCTTGCTCATCAGCACTGTTTCTGCTTCTTTGAACTTTCTGTTTATGTAGTTTCAGTGTTTTCAACCCCCCAGAACGAATCTTGGCGGACGAAATTGTTGACCAATCCAAATGTTATCTTGAGTTCTTTAAAATATTATTGGTTGCAAGGAAGAAGTATCATCTCAAGTTCGCCTTTCTGCCTTCTGAGCTGACTTCAATCACTTCATGCGCGATCCGGTGCAATTTTTGCATTGCCCTCTGGATTTGGGTCTCTGGTAAATTTACGATGTCGTCGGAAGAAACCTGATTTCTGCTCGCGACCCTGATCCAGAGGGCCATGATTTTTGAATATATCCACCCCGGTCCGAACTTCTTGGTACATAGGGCCCAAATCTGAAATCTGGGCGCCCAAATTTATAGATCTCGTGTAAACAGGGCTGCACAAGTGCACGGCCTAAATAAATATTTTTAAAATATATATATATTTTTTAACAAATTATTTTAACTGGGGATATGACTTTAAAAAAGCACATCAAGCTAAATATTAAAATATAAATACAAGTAACTGAGGATATCGACTTTTTAAACGCATATCAAGCTATTAAAATATACACTTATATGTCTTTTTCATGCATTACTGTTTCCATGTGATCGCGACACATGGATTCCAATTGCATATATGAGCATGGACTGCTTTAATGGACTTTTGAGTTAGCTCCGTTAAGACGGATAGAGTATCCTAATGGAACCATAGATTTACTTAAAGAAAGTATAGTCTCCTATAGAAGACACGGACAAAATTATTAAAACGCATCATCAAAATTTGACAGGTGTATAATATTCGAAGGCAAACATTAAGCCGCCTTTGATAGACGGATTGAACATTAAATAAATCTTCGGCCCCCTCATTGCTTCTTGTCAAACTTTTCCTACACTCGATGTATCGCAGCCTTGTATAAATTTATTTTCTATACACAGACCCTATAGTCTAGCTTTTATAGATACAGATACGGTAGCAAACCTCGTGAGCGAACTTTACAGTGCAGCAACATGAGGAGCCATTTAACTGCTAGTTATAGCAGGTGGCGAGAAAAGATAAACTTCTCAATTATTTCGTCAGGAATTCAAATGCAATAAGCCTCACTCTTCCGCGCGAAAATTTTCCAAGCGGTTAACTTGGTACAAAGGTAGAAGGCTTAGAATTCTAAACCCCTGACAAATCAATATATGTGACTGCCATTTCTCACTTCCGAGAACCCCAAATTCCTACGTGCACCCTATTCAGCATATCACAGTACAAGCAGTAGTAATATTTGTACAGATAGTATAGCTTCTTTCCACCGCTCACTGCAAGTCCGCAAGGAACAGGCGACGATATTAGTCAGTTCAGAGGGTTGCTGGATATTATTTATATGTTCTATATGTTCTATGTTTACAATATTTTGCAAGTTGCAACTTGAAGTTGTAGCCCACTAGACCTGAAAACAGCAGCAGCACATCTACTATTTATAAATAAATATAGATTTTGTTTTTTCAAACCTTCTTTTAAAAAAACGGTTTTTTGGTCTTTTTTAAAAATAAAAACATATGTTGTTGTATTTTTATATAAAAAATACACACCAAAAGGAAACTTCGTTTATGACAAAATAATAATAAAAGAAAGCTTATTTCGACACGTTGAGGTTTAATACGATAATATATCTAGCCCCTACAAGTTTATATGGCTGTGGCCTCCTGTGGGTGCATAGGCTATTTCCCCAACAACATCAAAAGGATCAAATCACACCAATACAAAGTGAACACAATAAAAATGAATACAATTTTAGATGTGTTTTGTACTTATCCACCAGATTTGAAGTATATAGACATACATAACCTTCCAAGGCAATAGTGTTGTGCTTGAACGTAGAAATTTACTCGAGAACAAAATGTCTAACAATGGCGACACCGCTCCTGCGGCGGAAACTGAGGAGAAGCCCACAAACGACATAGATAATGATACCTACGATTACTTGTTCAAAATAGTCCTCATCGGTATGTTTCGACCCATTCTGTTTGTGACCACTCGTACACGCCAATAACTTTATGTGCGCCCGTGGGGATGTGGTATGCATATACAATATGTAACCTCTTCGAGTGTGTACTATTGCCTCTTGTATTAAATATTTTACAAAGCTTGTTAAAGTATCAGACAAAACGACGGATTCAAGACACCTAGTCTTTATTATTCAGTACAGAGCTCCTTTTTGAGGAGTCTACAAAATGATGAAGGGCAATACAATCTCGCACATTGGAATAGCTATGATTATCAAATATCTTACTATATATATATATATATATATATATATCCACAACCACACACATATATATATATATATATATATATATATATATGTATATATATATATATATATATATATATATATATATATATATATATATATATATATATATATATATATAATATATATATATATATATATATATATATATATATATATGTATGATCTTATGTCCAATGATGATGTCTGTGTGTGTGCATGTACATATGTTTATATGTATTATTATATATATATGTATAATATGCTATAATATTATATTATATATAATATTATATATTATATAATAATAGTTATATATACATAACCAATAATAATATATAATAATATATAATAATATTATATGTATGTGTACATGTATATGCCATGTCATATCACACAATATATGACATACAGATTACATGATATGTTATATTATTATGTTGATGTATATTATATAATGCCATATTATGTAATATGCACATGTATATACATATACCCAAAACATTTTTTAGTATGTATGCATGCATACATGTATGTGTGCATGCATGTTTTACCATTATGTATGTAGGTGTTGGCATTGTTTATGTATGTATATGTATATGTACAACTAATACCATCATATATTATTATATTATAATAATACAATAATAATATGTATTATAACAATATATGTATGTTGCATTTATGTAATATGTATATATAATAGTATACATATTATACATAATATGTAATATACACATGTATGTATGTTTATCCATGCATGTATTATGTATGTATTATAGCATACCATATATTATATAATGGCAATTACATTAATATGTATTATTAATATATATTATAATAATAATATATATAATAATAATACATATGTTATAATATATTTAAAATACAGTAGTATATGTGTGTATGTATATGTATGCATAATATATATATAATATATATATACATATATGTATGCACATATTATATATATATGCTATATAGCATACATATTAATACATATATATATGTATATATATATATGTATATATATGCATATATATATATATATATATATATATATACATATATATATATATATATATATATATATATATATATATATACATATATGGCCATGATATGTGTGTGTGCGTGCATGTATGTATGTTTTTATGTATTTATGTAAATGTATATTTAATATACTCATTTTTTTGTATATATATAGTGTATACAGACAAATATGGACATCCATTTTCATATTTTTATACGGTTTGAGAGTCTAGTTCGTTAATATGTATTAGCATGCCTAATTTTTTTAACTTGTTTATTCATTTCATGAGTTATTCTATATATGTATGTATGAATTTACGTTAATGTATATTTAAAATACTCATTTATTTGTATATATATATAGCGTATACAGACAAATATAAGCATCTATTTTATATTTTGTACGGTTTTATTGTCTAGTTCGTTAATATGTAATAACATGCCTAATTTATTTAACTTGATTAATCATTCGCGAGTTATTCGTGCGGTGTTAGCTTACACCCTGAATCTCTCGAATATTTTAGCCTCTTCAATTTTTTACACATTAACGGATTCGAATACAAACCTAATACATCATAGAACCGTAAACTCACTATATAGGCTCGCTTCTTCTCATAACAGGTGATAGTGGTGTGGGTAAATCCAATCTCCTGTCTCGGTTTACAAGAAATCAGTTCAGTTTAGAAACAAAATCAACCATCGGTGTTGAGTTTGCAACACGTTCAGTGGAGATCGACGGCAAAGTTATCAAGGCCCAAATATGGGACACCGCTGGACAGGTAAAGTCTAGCTACGACAGTACATAATGGCGGTTGCTATACAGACGATAAGTGTTTATGTGAGAGCTTAATCGCTTGTCTTGAGTGGGGTTTTTGATTATTATCGCATTCTCAATCACTGGTTTTTAACACACATGTACACAGTGTATTGCTTTTGAGATCACCGTTATATCTATGCCAACCATAAACAGGAGCGTTATCGAGCTATTACGTCAGCCTACTACCGTGGGGCTGTAGGGGCACTGCTCGTATACGACATTGCCAAGCACCGAACATACGAGAACGTCCAGAGATGGCTTACGGAACTGCGCAACCACGCTGACTCGGATATTGTCATCATGCTTGTTGGAAACAAAAGCGATTTAAAGCACTTGAGGTATGTTATAGAAGACATTATATTCCTTCCTATTCGCGAGATTGCCTCGGCTTCGTCAGCAGCTGTCTACTCAAAACGTCACAGCGCGCGCGTTCAGATTTCCAATCGCGGCCTTCGATGTGTTGTGGGATTTGAACATACACGCATGAAGTATCAAATCTGCATCTCGTGGTGTCTGATCTTTTCTGCTATGCCCGACCAAGTGAGTTCGGCCTGGTCAGGGTATCTTGTGAATAACCCACTATCCGATCCGTGTGGTATCGCTTCCTTCTAGATCAGTAACTGAGGAAGATGCGCAAGCGTACGCCACAGAAGAGAGCCTTCGCTTCATCGAGACATCAGCGTTGGAAGCCACAAACGTGGAGGATGCGTTCGTGAAGACACTGGAGGTATGCACATGAGCACTTGCCGTTGGGTTAAATATAAACACAGTATTGCAATGTCGCGCTCAGTGTTATGCAGGGTTTGCGAGCTAGCGTTGGAGCCGGTTATAGGTGTCGAGGGGATGTTTATCGGTACGGTATATATACAAATATATCGATATCGATATGGAGAATAAATAGGACGACTGTGAGAGCCTACAACCGGACGGGTAGAGAGATTAAGGGTTCTTAATAGACCATTATGGATCTTGCTGTCTCTTAAACACACTTATTTGACGCCTGCAGGAGATCTACCGCATTGTTTCTGCCAAGGGACTGGAGGAACCTACTGACAACGGAAAACCCGATACTATAACTGTGGCGCCCACAAACGAGTCTGAGAGTCCGGCCGAGAAGAAGGGGTGCTGTTAAATTCAGAACAGCTGATTGGCTTCTTGTTAAGAATCCTCTGTAGTGCATGCTTTCGCCAATAAATAGCTTTGCTTCGTGCATACGTCTATATAAAACACTAGCTGGGGAGTAGCATAAGTGTATCCTGCGACTTCGTAGTGAATGGAGAGTGGTTTCATAGGAGCGACAATTCTGATTGCACTGCAGCCCTGAATAAAATGGCCGCTGATTTTGGTCTATCATAAACCATTCGCAATGGTTTCACCTCCTATGGTCTCCTCACATATATGTATTTTTTTGTACATTTTTATGTATATATATATATATGTGTGTGTGTTAATATATAATGCTCTCGTAGATAAACATGCATACATAAATCTGATAACTATATATACAACGCATAGTCTGAACATAGAATTGCTGCTTTGCATTTTGTTACAATTTCATGGATGACGTGAGAAATACACCTTTGTTGTCTGGTTTAGCTGAGAACTATATTACATGTACGTCTAACCTTAACAGCCATGTATCCACCACCGGACATGAATACGTCTTTTAATATACAGTTGGTCTCATTGTGATATTGCTACAAAATTACGAACCTGCGTGTCCAAGCCCTGTACACAATGGGATGTATATCTTTCTTTTCTAAATAAATAATACTAATTTTAGCTATGTGTAGACACATACAGTATGTATCATAGCCTCCTTGTTGAATTTTTAGGAGGCTATGTATGTATGTACTTAATTTCGAGACTCACTCCGACACTAATTTTGGGCCTTTGTCAAAAATACTTCTCCAGGCCTTCGGAGTTTTTTGTCCTTTCTTCGGCATCGTCATCATCATCTTCAGCTCCACGATCCTTGACCATCATAGCAACCATCATAGTACGGGGAATGAACGCGATAGCCAAACCAATGCACACCAGCAACTGAACCTTGTACGCTACTAGTTGCCACTCGAGCATCCACGAGAACATGGCACCCAGAGACTGCACACCCTTGTAGTAACCAGCATATCATGACAGCAAATTGGGCGTGTTAGCAATGGCTCCCATTATCCAGTAGGCATATGTCTGCACAATGGAGCCCGCTATTCCCATACACGTATACAGACCTGCGGGAATCCAGTACGTACTGCCGTCTGTGTAATTGATACGCGGTTTGGGCGAGTTGTCGTGCTCGTAGTTGTAGGTAAACTGAAACCACGCTGCATACGCCCATTGGGCCATGTTAATGTAGAGATGATGATAAGCCCGTATATGGCACGCTGGCGACGACCCATGAACCTGTTGTCTAGGAACACCATGCCGATGGCATAAGCACCAACCATCTGCATGACCCAGTAGACTGCACTATTCAATCCCCGTGTCTCCGGGTCAAATACATTGCCGTTGATAGCACCGAATTCGTAGGTGTAGAACCAATTGGATCGGATAATGAGCGGGGTGGGTAAAAGCATATTCATGTTTTGAAATAGCCTAAACACAAACTTCAGTTCAGAGACGGATGAGGCAGCCTTGTCGAAAGTTACAATGTGGCCATTGGCTTTGATCACTCTTGAGGGATGTACCGTGAAAAGGAGAGCAACCACAGCGCCGAAAACCATGATACCGC
This sequence comes from Sphaeroforma sirkka, assembly GCA_001586965.3. Taxonomy (NCBI): domain Eukaryota; class Ichthyosporea; order Ichthyophonida; genus Sphaeroforma; species Sphaeroforma sirkka. The sequence goes on from LUCW03000154.1 coordinate 62,173, forward strand.
AGAACATGAAATACGTGGCTTCATTCACACTGGTGATGTCCTCATCACCTAGTTGGGAAAGTTGCAAAAGGGATGTGTGAGTATTATGTCAAAATGAGCATTAGCATATGCCATGGTACATCACACACCATAATGTTAACAACAACCTATGCTGGCCGGACTCGTAAACACTGACCATGTAACACAATCACGAAGGAAGCAAACGCAGTCAGATTTAAAACTTGATGGTAAAAATTAATAACTGTATTGAGCAGATGGAACTTTTCAACCAGTGTGGCAGATATAAAATAAAACTTTCCATCAAAACCCTAAAACCCCCAGCAAGTATTTAGTGCCCCGAATGAATAAGCGCACACGAATAGAAGCAGCAATTTACGCATGACATGTCCTTGCATCATGCAAAATTGTTGCCATACATATATCAAGCACTCATCAGTAGCAGAAGTACGTAAAAACCATCGAAGAATGCGTACTTAAAGAATTTAGAAACACAGCAACGATATTTGCTAGATAATCGTACCAGTGTTTATAAAAAGGTAATCACTCCTCAACAACTCCACCCAAGTTGAATATAATCCAAAACAGAGCGGTGAACATTCCTTTTTTGTCCTCTGTTGCGTAGGACATACTCATTGTTCCTGGAAGAGGGATGAAGAGGGATGAAGAAAGGGAAATGATGATCCGCATTATCGTGACCTAATTTAATCGACTTGAATATTACGTATTGTATATCGCGCCAGTGAACAATACAGAATACTGGGCGAAGGCAGACAGACCTTAAAACTGTCACAGACATAGGGAAAAACGCGCGCTATAGCTCCTGCAACAGTGCGGGGGACTTTAATACATCAAGCCAAATTATGTACGGAATCCAGCAAAAAGTCCAGGTCCCCTTCGGCGTATATCTAGTCCGGAAAATTTTATATAAATACGTTCACTAGACGAATCCTAACAATGATTGCGATGAATGTATATACCTTGAGCAGTCTATAGCTTTCCGGCCCCCACCCCCAGAATAGAAGACGCGGCAATGGCCATACCGGCATACTTGTCATCCTGTCCCCACAAATACACCGAAATTGAGCAGAAGCAATATGTCAGACCTCCAAGAACCATCAATAGCTTGTTTCCAAACAAGTTGAATAAGAGACCTCCGAAGTAGCCCGCTATGGCGAAAGTACCATTGAGCGCTGCATTCATTGCAGCAGATACGGCCGGATCAAATCTACCCGCATTACCCAATCCTTGCATTGCATTGAACATACCAGGGCAGCAGAAACACACAAAACCTGCGATTATGTTCTGTGAGTAGCCGGTCAGCAGGCTTGTGGGTAGGGGTACATCGAGCTTACGGGCGAATCCAGCGGATACGGTGGATACATCGAAGCATTCATTAGCTACTTCGATGTCCACATTGGACTCTTGGCCTACCTGATACCTGTTTTGGCTCATGATAATGATAAGGATGATTTGAAGCGCGGTGGTAAGTATGTACCATCAGCCTCTAACTGTATATACTACTTCACTGGGGAAAAAGGGCCCTCGACTACAATACTGTATTATATTAGGTACAATGAATCCCATTCCTATGCTTCCCATTGAGAAACTAAACGGTACATAGCCAACTTGTCATTTTAATTAGGCATACATTATTAACACCCGAATGTTATGTGCAACACTGTGACTGTGGCGTGTGTAACTGGCATGAACACTGCATCTCGTGATCACTTTAAAACCCCCCCAAAAAAGCCCTTACTGTCTGTCTTTTGTCTACAGTATTAAAAACAGCATCAATGACTGATGAGTGATGAGTCGGAACTCGGCACTCGGCAGTGTGAGGTTAGGCTGTGAGCACTGAGCAGTGTCGAGTGGGCTGAGTCAGTCAGAAAGAGTGTGACACCTTGACCGCGTGAGCGAGCGTGAGGCCGTGAGCCGTGAGCTTAAGAGGTTAATTCGCTAGTCTAATTTGCTGATAGAGTATTATTTTTAAAATCAATAGAAATCGATATGTAAATATTCTATTATTTGTTTTAAAACAAAACAAATGGCTTTTGTTTTCTTTTTCGCTACAGTTATTTTGTTTTTTTTTACAAAAGCACTTTTAGTTTTTGAATTTTAAAATGGGTCCAATGGTCTGTGCCACTGTGGTCCACAGTCCACAGTCCACAGTCCACACCACACTCCACACTCCAGTTTCCACTAGTACACTTCCTCAGCCTCAAAAGTCAGTGACTCGTAGGCGTGACTCATCATGAGTCAGGGCTGACTGGCTCATGGCTGGGGCCCAGAGCCCCAGGCCGATTGATCAAGATCAGCCTCACTCCTTCGTCCTCCTGAGTCCTAACTCATTACTCCTATTTATGTATGTACATCTGTAAATATGTTTTTTTTATAACTTTTTTTTCCTAATTTTTCGTTTCTTTTTTAACCAAAACCAAAACATAATTTTCCAAATCTGAAAATACATATCATATGCGCTCATTGAATTCGTGTGTCTCAACTCTCCAGTGATCCCAGTCCCCACTCCCCACAGTCCACACGACCACGTCAACGCAAAAGGACTCCTGTCTCCTTAATCCTTTGTCTCCACTCTCCAGTCTCATGGAGTCATAATCATCGATCGACTCATCGACATGATCCCTGTGATATTTATCTAGAATTCTATTTTGTTTTCATAAAAAATCAAACTTTATTTCGACAATGTGGCTTAAATATGTGTTTATTAACAATAGTTTTTAAAAACAAAATTAACTCGTATGTACAATACCAATGTTTATTTACATACACATGGTGACATGGATCACAATTTAGTGAACCGTGCAATACCTTACAATTTGTGTTTAATTAGTTGCAATGTTAAGTCACTCTTTTGAATTTTGACTCGATCACCCTAATAGTAAAACACTCAACGAGCCATCAGTCAACACTCAACAGTCAACACTCATGACAAAAAGCATCTATGAAGTTATAAATAATCATAGTGTAGTCATAGTGCTTTCAACTTTCAGATAGGTAACTAGTAAACTATGTATGACCGCGGTGCATGTCTGTATGGGGCAATTTAGTACAATACAATGTGCAGTAGCTATACACCAAGTGGAAGCTTTCCCTTGTAATATTGAGATACAAGGATATGTGTTGTCGCATTGCTGTAATATCCACCTAGATGTAGATCTGACTAATAGAGTGATTGAACCAAAAAAATTATAGCGGGTTGATTGAATTCTTAGGAACGTAAGAGAATTGTTTTGGAAGTACCATCGAACTTCGAAGCCACGAAGCCGCGCATAGAACCGATCAATGCAATTCGTGAAAATTGGAAGAATCCGTGCTCGACAATTGAGTGGACGAAGTCATGGTTGATAGGGGTTGAAGGTGGTGTCGATATATTTCATATGATGGAGCCTGTAAGTTGATAAATAGCCACTGCTGGAGTTTTCAAAAAATTCCTACATAAAACAGTTCCCTTGCTCAAATTGCTGAGTTAGGGCCCTTAAAGGGGCCTTGTCGGGTCCTATACTGCCGTGGCCGAGAGAGAATGTGTCATATTGCTGTTGTATGTAAGGCAGTTGTATTATTTTAAAATATGCTGTGTTGATTATTCGCTCAGACTATATACTTTATAAATACATAGGGGAGACAAAGACTAATCTGAAGAGGTTGTGCACTCATCAGTCTTCACTGCCCATCCGTCTCAATAAAATAGCTTTTCTCTTTTCAAAACAAAACAATTGCTCTTTCTAAGAAAAAGCCGAAAAGTAACTATTGAATACTTGAACTCTCTTGTTGTGAAGTCTTCTTCTCTCTTCTCTCTTCTGTCGTCTCTCTTCTCTTGTGTGTGTGTATTGTGTGTTGAAGGCGAAGCCTTGCCCTACTCCTGAGGGCTCAGGCCTCAGGGCTGAGCTTGGGTCCCGGACGGCCTAAATAAAGGCTATTCGCCCTGCCTCCCCCCACCCCCAATAAAAATTATTACCATACCAACAACACATCTCATTGGCTGTGTGACACTTGTTATTTAACGCCTTCATTATTTTTTTAGATATTTCTTCAGCCAACTTCTCCTTTGCAATCTGGACTCTGGACTCTGGGATAACCTGCTGGTAAACGACACGTCGTTTGGTGTAGCCGACATGATGTATTCATTAGCGCCAGCCGACAGGGTGTCAGAGTCCGACAGACGCCCGGTGTTTTTTTTTGTTTTTCGTGTTTAGACCAATTTTGAACAACCCATTTTATGCCAACTTCTCAGTTAAATACCTACAGCTTCACTTTATATTTGCATCAAAAGACCTAAGAACAACATATTAGTTAACTTTTTCTATTTTAAACTTTGATCAATCAGTTGGACAAAGTTGTACCTGTCCTGGCTCAATTTATTTGGGACTGATTGTTCAGCTACACCCGGCTAAACAGTAATATTTACCAGGCGTTAGGCGACGTGCGTTATATGTCGGGACGTGTCATCTATGTATGACCCATATTTCAGACGATATGCAGCGGCATCATACCAGCCCAGCAGCTCTGACTCTCTCCAGTCTCTCCTGATCTCTTGATCAGTCTCTCTCAGACTGACAGACTCCCTTTCTCTCTTCTCCAGCAACACTCCACACTCACACTCCTGTATCCACACGGAAGAGAGTGTAGTAGCTGTAGTAAATTGTAGTAGCTCTGTCTCTTATCTTTTTTTAAAAGACAGCAGTAAATGTATATTTTAGACTTTTATAGAGAGAGGATAGACCGATAGAGTGATATTTAAACCGATAGAACATTTGGAGAGGAAGGAAGATAGAGAGCGAGGGAGTGGAGGCGAGTAAATATCAAAGACGCACCTTTTTTTAAATAAAACACCGCCTCCTAATAAATAGAACAAGGAGGCTATGGATAAAAGGAAATAAACAAATACATGCTGTCTCATAGTCTACAGTCATTCAAGTTGAATTGCAACATGGCACCACTTCTGACCTATTTTTCCCTTCGAGGTCGCGGTGAGCCCATTAGGTTGACATTGTCTCTTATAAACGATGGCACAGACGCCTGGGAAGAATCCTCTGTGGACTACAGTCACCTCAAAGCTAGCGCAGGCACCGCTGAAAGTCCGGTAAGTAACCGGATTGATTAATACTAAAATCTTTATCGGCATAATGAGCTGTCAAATATAGAACTATACGGCGTGTATAGCTTAATTCCTGAATAGATACCTCGCTTGTCCGACCTTACTAAAATCCAAGCGTTACATGCATGTGGCAGACTGGGCAAAGCAAACGAGCCCGGATCAATCGAAATGGTAGTTCAGGGATAGCAGCATTCTAGCTGTGTGACTAATGGTAAAACTGATAACAACATCGCAACGCAATATACATATATATATATATATATATATATATATATATATATATATATATATATATATATATATATATATATATGTATACATACATACATATGTGCATGTATGTGTGTAATGTATGTGCGTATGCATGCATGTATGTATATATATATATATATATATATATATACATATATATATATATATATATATATATATATATATATATATATATATATATATATATATATATATATATAATATGTACGTAATCGTATCTGTGTCAGTTTGTGATGATGGTGTTGATCCTGTGATGTTGTGTGTGCATGCGCCATGCGCAACGCAATGTGATGTGAGGCATGCATGCATGTGTATGCGTCATGTATGCATATGTTACACAATATATATTGCAATATATGCATATATGCGTATTATATGTATGTAATATATATATGCATATACATATAATATATATATATATATATTATATATATATGCATATATATAATATCATATCCATCCATCCATAATGTACCATATAATAACATACAATATGATGTGATGATGATGTTGTGTTGTTATTGTGCGCATATATATATATATATTAATAATATTATTATATATATATATATATTGTGATATTATGATGTGCGTGTGCATGCATATATATATAACATATATATATATTACGTTATGTGTGCACGTATGTATATAATATATATAAATGCAAATATATGTCCCAGTGTGTTGTTGCGTTATATTATATATGTTTTTTTATTATATATATATATATATATATATATATATATATATATATATATATATATATATATATCATATTATATATTATTATTTATTTTTATTTATTATTATATATATATATTATTATTATTATTATTATTATTATTATTATATATTATCATATATATATATATATATATATATATATATATATATATATATATGTGTGTGTGTGTGTATATTACAATTACACCAATGAGGTCCAAGTTCAAATTTCATCTTTTGCTTTACTTTAGAACGTATCAACTGCCCTTGTGCCTCATTTTTTTTATAACTTTTCATCTTTGCATAATGTTTGAGTGTAGCACACACTATTCCATTGTAACTGTCATTTGTAACATTCAAAGCTAACCTTCCCATACTGTCTTTGCTGTCACATGCAGTTTGGACAAGCTCCCCTTTATACTGATGGTGAGCTGGTAGTTGCGCAGATGGATGCTATCTTGCGTCATCTAGCTCGTAAGCACAGCCTGTATGGGAAGACTGAAGTTGAGCACACTGTTATCGACATGATGTTGTCTGGTATGTAGCAAAAGCACGGCACTCGTGCCGGTTGATACACGCGCATCTATGTGACATTGGCGTTGTGCACCCTTGTGTCTTGCATTAGTCTCAGAGGTAATGAATGGTATGTGTGAGTGCAACATACCTAAAGTGGTCTCTCTACCTATACAAGGTGGGGTGTCGTGATGGCGCATGTCATGTGTTTCTCGCATTAGTCTCAGAGGTAATGAATGGTATGTGTGAGTGCAACACACCTAAAGTGGGCTCTCTGCCTATGAAACATGGGGTTTCGTGATGGCGCATGTCATGTTGATTGTTGGGAATGTTACCACGTGTTCTATACTCAATAGGCCAATTGGGAGCTCGTACAATGTATAGTAATGAACCCTCAACGTTCGCCCAACACGGGAATATTCTTTCATGTCAGTGCTATTCAGTAATTCAGTGGCAGCTCACAATCCACTCTTTCGAACCGCTGGTTACCCAATGATAGGCGCGGAGGACATTCGTGAGAAGTACTTGTTGGTGTGCTACCAGCATCAATTCGACGCGGAGTCTGTCTCCGGCTTCCGTAACAAGCATCTCATGCACGGTGCCCACATCAACGAAACGAATGGCGGGGCGCATCTGTACTATCTGGAGCAGTTAGTAGGCAGGGATGAGCAGTTCAGTGAGACAGGTAGGGGGTTTGATTAGGGGGTTGGTTGTATATGGAGTGTTTAATATACATAGCTATGTCGTCGTTTGGAGTCATCAGGAGCATTCCGGTTGTGTGTGAGGTGCGTAGGCATTGTGTAACAGAGTTGGTAGCAGAAATGAAAAGCTGTGAGGTAGGCTGTGTATGATAGCCCTTATCTTACCGAAGAGCAAGTCTCTAGGGTTTAGGGTTTAGGCCTGAGGTTTGTGTGAGGTAGGCTGTGTATGATAGCCCTATCTTAGTGAAGAGCAAGTCTCTAGGGTTTAATGTGAGGTAGGCTGTGTATGGTAGCCCTGTCTTACCGAAGAGCAAGTCTCTAGGGTTTAGGGTTTAGAAACTAGGTCTGTGTGAGGTAGCCTGTCTGTGTAGAGATATCGTGCGAATCTCTGTAGCTAACATGGATGTGAAGCTTCATAGAGGTCACTGTGCATAGCATAACGTATCGAGAGTCCTTGGGTACTCCGACGAGATTTTCTCGCCATCCATACGCTGTGTATCGGTCTAGGAACGATGGCTGTATGCACGTTGGTATGCGATAGGTGTGAGCATAAATAGCCGAGTTGATCTATTCTTGCTCGTGCTGTGATACTGGTATAGAGAAAGCCTTGTCACGACTGACAAGCACTCTCGTTTCTACCGGCGCTTCATACCGAAAGAGGTATATGGGATTTTTGCGTGAATGTGCAATTTGAGCAGATACATACATGCATTTACACACAGATGTACATATATATATATATATATATATATATATGTCCGTGTGCACAAAACTATAGATACTTGCTCATGTATATATCAGAAATTTCTCTGCTCAACTGGACTTAACACCAATATGAGACACGAGCAATCGACAACCACATACGCACACGAATGCTCACTCGATTGGCTGTTGTATTGCTTTCGCGCTGTAGGGTTTGCCGTGGGCGGTTGTGCGAGTATTGCAGACGCGCAGTTGTATGACCTGGTAGATATAATCCTTATCCGGGATGTGATGAAATGTAAGGATCTACAGAAGGACTATCCTAATCTCATGAAAGTGTACAAGACTTTTAGTGCGTTGTCCGGTGTCCAAAAGTACCTACAGTCCGACCGCCGTCACACCAAGGTCAACGGCAATGGTTTGGGATGAGCCGAGTATTTGCGCGAGAAATAAGGTGCACCCCCGACTTATTAATGTGATGGTATCAAACCTGGACCACTTAAGTTAAAAAAATTATAGAAATGAGCGACACGCCCATCGCAAAACTAAACCTACTACTTCTGTAACTGTCACGTTGTCAGAGAATAAACAACGTCTAGTTTCTTTCGGACTTTGTTTAGTATTTGAGGTGTTGAGTATGGATTGACGCGGATCACAACCTCCGTCCTCCGCATTAAGTAAATGATAGAAAAAGATCCCATTGGTTTAATCAATTTGTTTTCATGTGGTCATGACTTGCGAAACTTTCCGTGTTTAACCACGTTCAAGTTCATCGATTCGTAGAAACTCCTATCGCGCCATAGGCCGTATCAGAAGTTTGACCCAGCACTACAGGTGCAAATGCCCTACACCCGCGACAGTCAGGTGCGAGACAGTCTACGACACCCACTGTGAGATAAGGCAACGGCGGTGATATGAGCGGTAGCCTTCGCTAGAGATGTGCATACAAGCTATGCCTTTCGATCCGTCTACCGTAGTTTGTGTGTGGGCTGCTGCATGCATGCATGCTGGCTACTGAACCAACCAAGGCTGTACGCGTCCATTTCCCACCCAACCAGTGGGTGGTATGTGTATATAATTGAGTATCGGCCTCGCTTGCATACATTGGCCTGGGCCTGTTTCCCATTACTAGCATGCTAAGGGCATCCATTGGTATTCAGATACCATGGGGTGTACCTCCGTCTGGTTCTAACCTTTTTCCGAACAGTGGTCGTTGGTCGTTCACACTGCCACAGGTCAGTGCCCGTGCCCATCCGCAACTATCCACCGCCTGCTCAGCAGACAAGGCTGTGGACCATACTACAAGTACCGAAAAGAAAAGGAACACATGCGCACGCCCCTAACTGATCCAGATGGCGTATAGTATGGCCTGGTGGCTTCAATCCTGCACCTCCATGTCAAACCAGGTCCTACGTACCCTCGACACCCATTGGGTATAGGGATAGGCAACCCAGATCGACCCGTCCTTGCGCTCCATCACAGTCCTTATCTCGCACATCATTCCCCACTCGCCCTGACGCGACCACACTGTGAGCCTATCTGCCACAGCATCCTTCGGTCAGCAACACAGTCAGCCGCATAGGTGCTGCCCCTCCCATTACTTGTACGCGCGTTTGATACAAATGTCTGTACCCATGTAAGAGCACGTTTGGTCACGTACGTATCAGTGTGAGTGTGTGTTAGCGTGGACCTGTGTGAGTCGTGAGTGTCCATGCATGGGCAAGTCGCGCGAAGGGTCGCACGCACTCACTCCCACGGTAACAAAAGAGTACCGAACTGCTCGCACGGAGAACATTGCGTTTCACAGAGCACTAGATCGATCGGCACTCGTATGGTACTCCCGCCGCAATTGAGTGGGAGGACCCCATACTAGTATCAGGCTACCTTGGACTACCTACCCATCCCCCTACAGTCTGATACGTGACACGAACAAATCTGTCTTAAGTATGTGTCTGTGTAGCATCGCAGTGGAGGGGTGTACCTATGTTATCGCCTGCTCCAGATATGCGTCAGCCTTCGCACACCGCCAGAATCACGGGCGTTGACCGGACGTACTGGGTTTGCGCGCCAAATACTACTGTGCTCTGGGTTCAGAGTGTCTGGCAGAGTGTAGACATTGCTTGCGGTTTGCTCACGACATCCAAGCGCACTACCCCAGTCAATAGGCTGAGATATATAGGTACAATTAAAGGGGGGCAACTGTCGCCCGCCTGTGGTAGTAATCCACCCCAGTTCAGTTCCCAGTCTCTGCGGCCCTAAATGGTATGCATTGGGACAAAAGAAACCACGGATGCACTTTGAGTATGCGTGAGCACACACATCTGACATGAGCGAATATCTACGATAGTAACTATAGCAACGATACCAACGATAAGAACTATAGCAGCGATACCAACGATAGTGACTGTAGCTGCGATACCAACGATAGTAACTATAGTAACGATACCACCGATGGTAACTATAGCAACGGTACCAACGATAGCAATTAGATACGTGTCATCTGCAGGACAGGCCTGTATACATGCATAAACGCATTCAACGCATATTTGTTGCCATTGTGTTTTCGTGCCGAGGAGTCTCCTCATGAGAACTAACCATCACTGCCTGGAGCACATAGAAACGCACACAAACACGGTGGCACACAAGACCCAACAGCCCACTCTCAAACATCGAGGTGCACCCATGCATACCCCTCTTCGGGATTAAAAGGAGCCCTTTTCCTTCGAAATCTGGACCAGTTGATTTTCGGCCAATTCGGCCGTGCCAGAAACCTACCCACAGCGGATTCGCTCGCGGGGAGTATCAGCAAAAACAGTAGGTAGTTGCCCATCAGCATCATGATGAACCCAGCCGCCGCTGCATCGGCCGAGCTCACCAGCGAATCATTGGGAGACAGAGCCGATATTGTCAGTATGAAGTCGACGCTCTGCCAGGGACCGTTGGTGAGGAGAGGTTAGTAGTGGGGAGAGGTTAGTAGAGAGGAGAGGTTAGTAGTGACGTGAGTCGTTTCTGCGCAAGGATGCACAAGCCGTGTGCGGGCGGTTAGTCGTGTCAGTGTATGCAGTTGTGAAGCATAAGGGACGGATTCCTAACTGCCTTCCCGTCGTTAGTAGGAGGTCTACGTTCTGAGGCAGAAACATCCTGAGTGTTTGTGTGTGACGTTTAGATGGTATTGATGTGTGCTAGGGTGGCGTAGCCCGTTTTGAACTATGGTCTGGTGCGGAATATATGATATGGCCATAAACTGGGGCAATTAACCTCATATATACACCTCATATATACACCTCGTATACACCTCGTATATAAACCTCATATCGTATACACCTCGTATATACACCTCTTATATACACCTCGTATATACACCTCATATATACACCTCATATATACGTGGTGTGACTATCTATTGGCGCGATGGCATCCCAATGCGAATAGCGCAATGACGTGCACCCGCAAACGCGGTAGCTTCGCCATTGCATGACTCATTGACGACTACGAGCACATCAGATGTATATGAAACACAGGGCAATAGATGACTCATTGTGGATGTATATCATACCCATACAGCTCACAGAAGGTCAGCCATACCACTTACCACGGTGAATACGGCCGTCGCCAGTAGCATAAGCCCTGCCAGCAACAGCTTATAGTCGTACCAGGTTCTGTACTTGATGGCCAGATAGATCCCTGTGATGGCATCACACAGTCGGTAAGCGTGGCTTACAGAGCGTCCCAAGGGGACAGTCGTGTCTGCATACACGATGCGCATGTGTTCACTCAATAATCCACACTGCCACTTACAGCCTGCGATGGCGTTAGCGTGTACGGGAACGCGCCACAAAAGGAATTGTGTGTACGATATGCAAAGCCAAGCAATGGGTAGACAGCATGCAACAAACCGAATGGTGGTGCTAATGTACTGTATGTATTATACATTTCTTTGCCACATATCAGTGTATGCACCCTGGTGGGTGCGGCGTATACGCATTGAGAACTCGTGGCCACGCTTCATCGAAAACTACACCGTGTAGATACACACATAACCTTTGTCTTGTCCATGTACTGCACACCCTAGCACGCCTGTCGGGTCAATACAAGACACACACATAACCTTTGCCTTGTCCATGTACAGCACACCCTAGCACGCCTGTCGGGTCAATGCAAGACACACACAAGCCCCCTCAAGCCCCAGCGCCTACATTACCTGCAACAGCGAACAATTCTAGGAACAGCGCAAACCAGGACATGCCAAACCCAGGACCACACGAGTTAACCACAGCCGACTGCCCATCACTTCCGGTGATGTTCACCTGAATGCAATTGGATTTCAGTTGGTCAACCACCGCCGCCAGGCCGGCCAGAGAAATTGTCCAGGATAACCCTGTATCGACATATGGCGGCAGATGTGAGATTAGTACGGGTGTGGTACCTGGGTCGATGTATAGTGAAGGATAGTGCTTCGCGTGTGTTAAACATGTGTACCCCGAGTCTTCAGGAAGTGCGTGCTTTGACCGCTGTAGATTGGAAGCTCAAGTCGTGGTGAAATACGATGGGTGTGCAGACACCAACGAAGATCCAACTCTGATGCAAATACGTGGGAATACACTTGGGTTATATAAGTAATTATGTAATGACACCACTCAAGTCGCCGAGTAAAAGCTTGTACAGAAGGTTGTTTAAGACGACTGACCCAACTAGAAATAAGATCAAGGCGCCACTGGAGTGTGATGACTATAAGCCTAACAATCAACGGACCAACACGTGATATGGTGAAGCAGTAGAAGGTTTTTAACGCACGGACTA
>LUCW03000154.1:80000-102500 GCA_001586965.3 Sphaeroforma sirkka
ACTTGATTCTATGCGTAAATCCATTGCATAATCAACAATTAAGTTTGAATCGGTACACTTTTTCTACCAGTCGCAGTAGCATCACGATAACACCCGTAAGTTGCATCCCCACTACAAGCTAGAAACAGACCAGCCAAACTCCATAGCGTGCATTTTCCACTCACACGATACAGCAGGCAAGACGTTACTTGCAGCTATTGTTGCATGGTAAGATACTATACATACCCCTGAGATGAGACGGGCAGCCTCGGAATCACCCTCAGCACGGATAATCTCAGCCAACTGCTCTTGTTCAGCCTTCTCTACAACGAAACGCGCGCGCTCAGCTTTTTGTTGTTCGACCTGGATTGCAAAGCGAATACAGTCACCGTGTGAGCTCACATTAAGAATATCAACGCAATATAATGCACATATTGGGAAAATAGCAATAGAAATATCTAATTTTATGTTACACTTCGTGTCGTTACTTTTTGAATGTCAGGCAGACGGCCACTAGAGCAACTACATTCACATACAGCTACCAGCTACGAATAAGATGTCATGTTACGACCAAGACGATAGTGACATGGAAGTCAAAACCTTCGCAAGATAAGTCTTGAAACATATTTCTCTCTCCCCTGGGTTTCCAGAGAAAGCGGCTTCGGGAAATCCCATGAATGCCTCTCAGAATACCAGGGTGACCCTACAACGACACCTCATACAAAACGAGCCACTCGCTGAAATATTCGGGCTCTACAACTCTCTGTACGATAGAATTCTCTCCCTACGTATAAAGCAATCCTAAATATATACACTACAAATGTTTTAAGCCTACTAACCGCATAACATCACATCACATAGCAGCCCAAAAATAAATACCTGCTTCATTTCTACGGCTTGGGTAAACTCGCGTCCGAAAGTCAAGTGCGTGATGGAAATGTCGTCACAGGCGATGTCGAACTCGGCCGCACGGCGGATAAGACCAGAACGCACACGCTGAGATACCAACTCACGCTGTGTGATAAGCTCTCCAGCATCGAATTGGGCCTGTGTTAGGTATATGGGTAGGTATATGATACTTTAACTTCACAACACTCGATAGGACAGCGTATACAAAATAAATATCAAATATATAATAACAGATGTCACCGAATGATCCGAGGACAGGAATGAGATCACATAGGGTCGAACAAAAATGATACAATACATACCACAACGGACTTCAGAACTTCGTTTCCAATGGATGGCAGCACTCGCTCATCGTAGTCTACACCGATCTCAGAGTATATACGGGGAAGTGAGGCTTCCTTGGGTCTGTGCAGAATACGCAGAGATATGTTGACCATCTGCAAATCTGTTGTACAAAGCAACAAGCACGTGAGTATGTGTATAGTATGTGTGCCTAGTAACTGCGGGTTATATTCCGAACTAACTGGATATCACCAATATACTTCGCGACATAATGTTATCACCAATTTTACGAGAGCTTATTAATGTATCGATATAACAGAATGACAAAAACATAGATAGTTAATGCCGTTGAAATGTTAATAATCGAAGTTGTTATGCCCTGGGTTTCCAGAGAGAGCGGCCTCGGGAAATCCCATCAATGCTTCTCAGAATACCAGGGTGACATGAGAACACATAAAATAGCACTTACTATTCGTTATCAACACATACCTGCAGATAGATCAAGACATATCTATAACTACAGCCGTATTGTTCAACAAAAACATCTAACCGTAAACCAGTGAACATAGATGTCTCTCAATAAAATGTATATAGATGTGTATCTGTATATATGTAAACTAATCCGCATTGTACATACAGTCACATGCCCTTTGCATCGAAAACTGAGACATTTCTTACTTGATGTATATATATATATATATATATATATATATATATATATATAAATAGATAAATCTACGACCGTTGTAATACAGACATGTATACACGTACAACCATTAAACGTGAAGATGTGTAATATTCAAAATAAATCCATTTATGACTCGCACAGTTTGCAAAAAAAGAACCATATAGAATCAGAAAACGGAAGACATGTTCCGTATTGAAAAAAAACCAAATTTACTAATTTAAGACCGCACTATACACGTCTCCACATACCCTTGGAACCAGTAAACGTGGAGATGTTCCTTGGTCGAGTTCGGCAGTCGAAGATGATGGGTCTTTGTAGCCAGGGCACAATGAAGTGGGTTCCCTCTCCGTGCACTTTCTGCTTCACACCCGAAAATCGATCATAGATGATCGCACGATGACCAGCATCAACTGTTTAGTATTAAAATTCGGATAGAACTTTTTAACAGACGAGTACAACACTCCGTATATATTACAGCTTAGCAAAATATTTTACCTCATGTATACGCTTGTAAAAGCGTTATTGAAGTAGCGTGTCGTCAGTGTCTATCACGTAGACCTTATGCGAGCCATAGGATGGTCAGTGGTAACGCGATGCTTACTGATACATCCATTGCATATATTTACGTTAATCTCAATTGTTCTGTATACAGTGACCTTACAAGAACGCGCTACATCCGAGGTATATTCATGTCCTCGAAGTCCTTGTTACCACAAGTAAGCGATTCACCACTAAACCAACAGCTCTAGGTGCGATTCTGTTTTTGCAATTCCTGATAGAAAATTTCAGCGCCAAAGAAACCATATAAGCGCATTTACGTTGTAAAGGCGTAGCATACGCTACTTATGACGCTCGTTGTTGCATGCAGACAAGCTGACCTGCAGACCTGCAGACACATACCGTTATATAGAGCGCTGTTTCCAACACCACCAACTACGGCGACAGCAAGGCCGAGCTTGCCTACGGATTCCAATAGTTTAGCTGCTTGTGCTGCCATGGTGTATAGTATGAGTATGTTATGTGTACTGTATCAACAACCGGCTGTGGGTGCGTATGTGTACGTATCCAAAAGCAGTGTGTTGCTGTTAACTTTTTTTGTCCGTGCCGAGTTTCAGGTGTGTGTCGATTGTCGAATACTATATAATCGTTTGCCCCCAGGCAAGTCAAAGTCCACGCGATGAGTGTCATGATTCTCACACAACTCATAGCCCCATTCCTAAATTCGTAGGTATTGAAATCGGGATTCGGAACACCAAATTTGATTGTCATCAGGTACTCCTCATAAACATGTTTAAACGCAATTTTCGCCGTGGGCACTACGAATTAGGACAAATAGTATCAGACCGAATGTAAAAATCTAAGGTGAACTCCGAATTTTAGAACAAAAGCCAAAATAAAAATAGGATGTTCGCGTATTTCTCTCACTTTATTGCAGAGTAAATATACAATAAAAACCAGTCTATGTATGTCGTAAATATTTACGACATTGATAATTTGCGATATATTGGAGGTCTTCGCCTGCTCCGTGACAGGCGCGTGGTGTACTTTGTGTCACTTCCCTTTGTGTAGAAACAATCACAACACTTTTAGACACATACCAACCAACTACGTATAAGCGCATATAGAGGAAGCATTAACAAAGAAGCTGTCCGTATATACGCTTAGCTAATACCTATAGGTGATTGTATATAGTGTTGGTATACATTTAGGTGATTGTATATATATAGTATTGCTATACATTTGGGTGATTGTATAAAGTATTGCTATACATTGGGTGATTGTATATAGTATTGCTATACTTTTGGGTGATCGTATATAGTATATACATCTAACGCGACATCATGAGCTTGGTATATGACGAATATGGCCGCCCTTTCATCATAATCCGTGATCAGGAGCAGAAGAAGCGCTTGACGGGTTTGGATGCACAAAAGGTAGGTTTTTTTTATGTCAAAGTTACAACAAGACCTGTGACCTGTGATGCACAGTGTACGTGGACATATTTCGTTGTGTCGGTTATGTTTTGGCTTAAGCAGTGCGATAACTTATAATGCATCGCAAATAGCGCGTTGTTTGAAGTACACATGCATATGGGGTCAAATTAAGGTATCTATGTGGTCGGTTAGTGAACGTTTACAAGTACTATATCAATATCGAAGATCGACCATACTACTCAGGTCGATCAGAATGGAAAGAAAAGCTTTGCTGTGCTGTAGCCTGCGAGTCTGCTCGCGTACAGCCAAACTGTTGGTCAAATAGTGGAACATATAGGCATCTACGAGTGAAATACATCCTAGTATGGTCAGACACCTGTCACTCCGTATCAGATCCCATATATATTCGCTACAATCCACACTCTTTCTGGCAAATAGAGACAATGAGTATCTATCATGCCAATGACAATATATGATATAACACAATGCTTCTTCGTGCACCTGTTGCTTCCCTCTAAAGTCTTCTTTGCTTACGTCTAAAAATACATACTTTTGTGTTTTGTTCACGTGATCATGTTGAATAGGTTTTGGATAATGTGTGCACTAGTAGACGCCTTGAAATCAGCTTATTTCGAAGACCTATTGGTGACAGCCATATACTTCCTTTCTAATGTTGATGATAACAATATTCAATTTCATACCATTGCATGCCTGTCATAAACCTGTAACCTGTGCACTCAATATGCATGCTCATTGGTATAAATCGGCGTAGACACCTTCACTCTGGATGAATAAAGGGCTGATAGAGTTCGTCGTGCCATAATATATTAGTTGAACTATAGTATCCACAACTGTTCTGGATTCATCATGGTGTGGATTCTCTATTTATAAGTCGTTGGTAGTGAGCTGTATGCCATCCTCTTGTGTGTATATCAAGATTTCTATCAACGTCATGCCATTTTATAATTAAGGAAAGAGCGTAGTGTGAACATGGACTGTGAGCAGTCGTAGTTGCATTGTTTTCCTATCGTGATTGTCATTTAACGATTACGTAGACAGCATGATCACTGTATCGGGATAGGAGTATAGTGCAAGATGGGGGGGCTAAGCAGTACTGTGTCTACGTTTGTTATTATAGACTTTTAAGGTATATCGGGCTCCATTCGGTACCCCGAGTTGTTTTGACATAGTCGCATCTAGCTTTTGTCCCATCCTGCTCTATTCTCGTGTGTTCGTCTAGCTTTTGCCCCATCCTTGTGTGTTCATTAGATTTTGCTTCATTCTCGCGTGTTCGTCTAGCTTTTTCCCCATTCTCGTGTGTTTATCTAGCTTTTGCCCCATCCTCGTGTACTGCCGCGTATCTGCTAAGCAAGTCAAACAGTACAGTGTCCACTTTTCTCGTGCTACTTTTGTGCACTGGTAGCGTTAATTGTACACGCACAATCCGCGACCACGACATACTTCGTTCTACTTGTGTATGCTGCTGTCCTTCATTTACGGATATATATAACCGTTATATGCAGTGCACCCTCATGATGGTACGGGAGATAACATAGTAGTAATATACCGAACTTAGTAGTATTATACAGTTGCATTACAATTACTCTATACCTCTGGTCCTTGTGCACTGCTTACGTGTGCTCCTCTGTTTGTCTAGATGTCTTATCACTGGTGAATGCGCACCCATATGTATGCCAGTATTCCATACTCGACACACCCGCACGGGATTTGGGGCGTAAAGTTACCTGTGACTTATAAGTAGTAACTCTATCTCTTGATTTGCAGTCACATATCATGGCCGCTCGAAGTGTGGCTGGTATCCTGCGTACGTCATTGGGTCCTAAAGGCTTGGACAAGATGATGGTCAGCTCAGATGGAGATGTGACGGTTACAAATGATGGTGCTACCATCCTGAAGAAAATGGTATGGGTATTAAGGCTCGTGCTGGTTTCGTTGAGTGATGGTTTAGTACAACTTCGAGACGTTGGATTAAATAGTTTTTCTTTTGAATGGTTAGTATTGTCTGTGTGCTTTTGTTTCCTGGCAAGTCTTGCAGTGTAATGTGAGTCCACGAGCGGCGTCTGCATTCGTGCACGTACTCATGGATCCATCTGGGCACACGCTGATCACAGGACGTAAATAACCAAATCGCGAAACTACTGGTGCAACTGTCGACATCACAAGACGACGAGATTGGCGACGGGACGACGGGGGTGGTGGTGCTGGCTGGAGCACTATTAGAACAAGCAGAGTCTCTTCTGGACAGAGGAATACACCCAATCCGTGTGGCTGATGGGTTCGAAATGGCGGCGAAGATTGTGAGTGATCACCTAGATAGCATCTCAGATACAATTAAGATAGATGCAGTGGAGAAGGAACCGTTAGTAAGTGTTGCCATGACGACGCTGGGATCTAAGATCGTCAACAAATGCCATAGACAGATCGCCGAGATCGCGGTAGACGCGGTGTTGTCGGTCGCGGATTTAGAACGAAAGGACGTAGACTTTGAATTAATTAAGCTGGACGGGAAGACGAGCGGCAAGATGGAGGACACACAGTTGGTGCACGGTGTTGTAATCGACAAGGACTTTTCACACCCCCAGATGGTATGTAGCTTTAAATTTATCTTTATCATAACCGCGTAGGGTAGTATGCTGAAAAGTCGACAGAATTTTTATAGATATGGGAGTGTTTGTTATCTGAAAGTGCAGTGCTCTTTGTCTGATATGTACATTCTACGGAGCGACTTTTGTTTTGTGTTTTTTCTGTTCACACGCCACGGGGTATAAGCGAGTGCTGCTGAGAGAAGCTTGTCCGTATGTGTACACTACAAGTAGTTATCTAAATGTAGTCTTCGTTTGGTTGGATAGAAGTTATGTGTATGTAAAGCTCTACGGGGTACAAGCGAGTGCTGCTGGGAGAAGCTTGTCCGTATGTGTATACTACAAGTAGTTGTCTAAATGTAGTCTTTGTCTGGTTGGATAGAAGTTATGCGTATGTAAAGTCTTAGGATATGTTCTCCTGTCGTCGATTGTACATACAGCATGTGTCAGTAACGTACCTGTGTGTTTGTGATCCCATGCGAAATAGACATTTTCTGTGCTACACAGTAGCATGTGCTCATGCGATGGTGGGTCCATGGCTGTCGTTTTGAATAGTGATGATCTCTTTTTGAAGACAGCATCATTTATGGTGGCTTCGAGAGTTCGTTCCCACATTAACGCGTGCGCATGAGCAACCGTAGCAGGTTTTACCACAACAGATGTGTTCCTTTTTTCTATGTCGCTGTGTGAGTGTGTGTGTGCAGCTGTCTACAGTGCATCATCCTCGTCACTGTTACCCACACCCAATTACTTGTTCTTTGTGCATATGTATATGTATGTGTGCATATATATATATATATATATATATTTATTTTGCATTCACTCAAGTTTATTCATACCCATACACCTACAGCCCAAGGAAGTACGTGATGCCAAGATCGCCATCCTGACCTGCCCTTTCGAGCCTCCTAAGCCCAAGACAAAGAACACGCTCACAGTGTCGTCTGCCGCAGATTACAAAGCGCTGCAAGAGTACGAACGCGAGAAGTTCGAGGAGATGATCAACGACTGTAAGAAGGCTGGTGCGAATTTAGTTATATGTCAGTGGGGCTTCGATGACGAAGCTAACCATTTGCTTCTGCAGAATAAGCTACCCGCTGTGCGCTGGGTGGGAGGACCTGGTAGGTAGAGTGCGTGTGGTGATGTACAGCATGTCGGTGTGTCAGTTCTGCATGTCCGTGCCTGAAGACTCTTGAATATTTTGCTTACTTTTTGGTGTATATGTATCGGATCAATATGTTTGATGTGCATATACATGTCTTGTGAAGTGCCTTCTAGTGTGTGCTATATGCTGTACCATAGATTTTGCGTGTTCGTTGTTTGTCTTACACGGTGAAGTGACACACAACACTAAGCCTTCTTTCTGTTGTGCGCCTGGTCTACAATGATAGTCGAATCGATAGGAAACCTCAATCGCGGAAGGCGTTAAGGTTGATTTTGATATATTTTCCAAGTCGATATGGCTATCTGGGTCAGCACGTATACTTAGACTTTTTGAAAGGCATTGAATGTACAATGATTAATCATGTTCCTTCACCTAATGATATTTTGGTCTGCCATTGTCTGCAAAATATGCCCACGAGGTGTCTCTTGTTGTTGTAGTACGGTGATGATATTCTCTCTGCTCTCATGATAATGCAATTTGCCATACGAATACATAGTACATTCGTATGCTTTGTCCTAATAAGGCCAGGACCGTTTTCTCACATCTTCGTAGCTATAGCGCTGTCTGTCTGCATATGCGGGCTGATGTCTATCGCTATTTGTGTTCGACTACCAATTTCCCTTGCATATATTAGAAGGTACTACACCCCTCTCAGTGTCACAATATCTCGGACGTATTGACAATAGTATACGTCGACTCAGCAAATACGAATCCATGCGTCTCTTGGATTGTGAAATTGTACAAGGCTGACAAATACTTGCCATCGCACTTTTTCACACTCGGAACTAATTCAGAAATCGAATTAATTGCCATCGCCACCGGGGGGCGCATCGTGCCGCGCTTCAGCGAACTCACAGCCGAGAAGCTGGGGTCAGCTGGGCATGTGCGGGAGATGGTTTTCGGAACATCCAAGGAGCGTATGCTGGTGATTGAGGAGTGTGCCAACTCGCGGGCCGTAACCATCTTCGTACGCGGTGGTAACAAGATGGTGATCGAGGAGGCGAAGAGAAGTATCCACGATGCCCTGTGTGTGGTGCGCAATCTGGTCAAGGACAATCGTATTGTCTATGGCGGCGGTTCTGCGGAGCTTTCCTGTGCGCTCAAGCTCCAGGAGGAGGCTGACAAGGTGTGTGTTTCGTTATAGCTGCATGTTTTGGCCTCTATTGTGGGTCACTTCATTTTCGTTTCGGCGTATTGTGTAGATTGCTGTATTATTGTAATCTCGAATTCACTTCTCAGCAGCTTCCTTGCATGTGTTGCACCTTCAAACAACATATGTGCAAGGCCATGAGTGCCTATGTTTTGCTTTTAAGACGATATTTCTGAAGTCTGTGCAGAGACAGTTGAGCTGCACCATTTGCTGAGCGTGCCCATCATCTGAGAATGCTCATTTCTTGCATCATCGTCACAGATCTCGAATGTAGAGCAGTACGCGTTACGCGCCTTCGGAGACGCGTTAGAGGCTATTCCTATCGCGTTGGCGGATAACTCTGGTCTTGCTGCAATTGGGCTTATTGCTGACATCAAATCCCAACAAGTGGCTCAGAATAATCCTCGTCTGGGAGTGGACTGTATGCAGAACGGCAGTTACGGTATGTTTGCTTGTATCATGAGCTCGGCAATCTACACAGGATTGATCAACGTGTGATCGTTTCACGCGTCATACTGTTTTGCACGGCGTTGTTAAACGAGTATGAGTGTTGTCGCCACAAAGTTGCTGTTTGCTGCGTGTTCTGGCCACAATGGCCAAAATAGGCGTTGGTATATTAATTCAGCTTTTGCGGCACTAAATTTTCCCAAGTACTCGAATATTATAATATTCAAGCTGTGCGCAAATCATGTACTGGTGTTGCAAGTATGTACCGGTCGCCCACTGAAAAATCTTATAACAACATATTTTTCTTAGTACGTTGCGCGTTACATGCCCTTCATCAGTTGAGATGCCTCAGAACCTATATATATATTGAGTCTCATTATTTCTTCACGATTATATACATTGGGTGACCACTTACAGATATGAAGGAGCACAACGTAGTAGAGACCTTGATCGGTAAGAAGCAACAGATTATGCTTGCTGCGCAGCTGGTGAAGATGATTCTCAAAATCGACGACGTGGTGGTCCCCGTACGAAATGCTGGTTTCATTTAAATATAAATATTGTCACTGAATTTCAAATATACCTGCCAGAGTACTATACACTGTTTCGGCACTAGGCTAAGCCAATACGGGTTGATCGTGATTCGATAGTATAAGACACTTACCTCGAAAGATGGCTATACCTTCCTCAATAGGAACTCAACTGTGATGGCTTTGGATTGTAGTCGATGTATGTTTCTCAGGTTGGGCTTGAGTAATATACTTACCTTTGTACCAACCCGATGTGCATGGGAACATTAAGATTTAACCGGCGCGTCTGGAGCTTGCTATCTGCATATACTGTGATAGTTCTGTACTGCTATTGGTCGTGTCATCATCAAAATACTGTGAAAACAAGTATTGCATTTATAAGGCGGCGCATACGTCCCTGAAAATGCTGAAAGCGTTCCCTTTTCGCATGTTGTTATTATTATAGAGCAAATTTTCTTCATATTTACTTCAGGCAAACTGGTTGCCAAACTATTGTCGCTGTATATACCTGAAAAGAGTGCATTTACGAATAAACTGGCCAGATCTAGTATAAACAACCCAACACAAGATGCACTGTATATGACCCTTGGAATCTACACGGTACAATCTTCTAGCAGTAAGCGGCTGCCGTTTTGACTGGTTGCAAGACCGCAGCACAAGGAAAGTCAATATACATGGCGTATTCGCTCTGGATATTGGCATTAGAAAACGCATCAAGCCCTATTAGTTTTATCACATCCAGTCCTATAAGTTTTCCCACATCAAGTCTTGATAGCTTTAACGCATCATTCCTTATTTGTTATGTTCCATCAAGTTTTTTTTAAGTTTTTTGTTTTTTTTTAAACAAATTAAACCTTATTAGTTATCCCCTTTGATAGCAATATTAGTCTAAACGCATCAAGCCATTTAGTTTTTACGCGTCGTGTATCATTTGATTTCCCCATTTGACGCATTGCTAGTTTCAATGCATCAAGCAGTTTTTTTTTAGCGCATCAAGCATTATTTGATTTAACGCATCAAGCCTTAATAGTTTTAATATCTGAACCCTTTATAAGTTTTCCGCATTAAAAGCATTATTGGCGTAAACGCGTCAAGCCATTTTAGTTTATACGCATCGTATATTATTTGTTTTCTCTATTTAAAGCGTTACTAATTTTAACTCATTACGACTTATTTGTTTTGGCGCATGAAGTCGTATCAGTGTTCGCCATTTAAAGCGCTATGACCTACAACAAAAACTCATTTAGTATTCGACATTTGCAACGTTTTTGTTTTAATCGCATCAAGAGATATTAGCAGCATTGCTAGTATCAATGCTTCAAGCTCTTTTGTTTATTTTAACGCATCGTTCGTTTGTACGTCTAATTCGTTTTAACGCATCAAGCCTAATAGTTTCAACACATCACCGTATTAATTTTCCTCGTTCGAGGCATTATTAGTAATAACTCGTCAAGCATTGTTGGTTCTAATGCATCGCGGATTATTAGTCCTTCTTAATTTCAACACCTCAAGCCTCAATTAATAGTTTTCCTCATTTGAAGCCCTATAATTTTTACGCTTCAAGCTCTTAGTTTCAACGCATCTACTATGTGCGGAACATTCTGGAATAGAAATGAGTGCTGTATGTTAAAAAGTGATCGACGATCAAAGTGATAAGTCTACGAATTGAATATGACACAACTTTCAGATGTTGTAAATGTATACGACATAAGCTAGGCAACGTGATGATTAAAAACATTCTTTTAGCCAGCCATTAAGTAAAGAACTTAGAGGTGAGCTTATTGAGAGATAACGATGGTAGTAGAAAGTAATACAGACTATGAGGTTCGATAAGTAGACCTGGAGTCGCCAGGTCTATTCTTGAAGTCATGTATCGGCTGGAGACTTCAAATAGTGGCAGACATACTATACAACCAATATAAAAGCGAGGGCCGGGAATTGTGCATGCCAAATCATACAACCTGTTATTTATTTTAAAATATGAAAATTTGCCCAGGTTATATAGAGTATACGACTGGCAATCTCTTTTGAACTCTTGGAGTAGTTTATTGTACATGTTACAAAGGTAATAAGTGGCTTAGCATATTGCTATAGCAGGCTAAGATGTCTGCTGGATCTCTGTTGGAAAGCCTATTTGTGGTACCAAGCACGGCAGTCAGACGAGCAGAAGGAATTATATTCCAGCAGGGGGCCTGGATAGTAGGGAGTGTGGGAAGACGAGAAATGAGATTTCATGAAGCACCATCTCCCGAGGTGAATTGTCTGGTGCATGAATTGATTCCGGAAGACATCAAATCGCCAGCGTGGAGTAAGGCAACAGTTTGCAGCATATCAAAGACTTTGAAACCGTTCCTGAAGTGTCAGACAACATGGTCAAGATATTGATAGAGGAGTTAGAGAGAAATACTGGATTGCGACACATGTATTTTGAAGAATTCACTAACTTGAGTTACGAAAGGATCTTGACAAGAAGGTTGCTGAAATTGAAGTTTATGCTGAATACTAAAATATTTACAAAGGAATGGTCTGAGAGAGGTGTGAGTCTCAAGACATGCTTTTGAGGTTCCAGAAGGGCGATGTTTGGTTTAACTACTAAATGTTGTCCAATGCAGTTTGTGAAAGCGGTGTTCTCAGTGATGCTGGCCGAAGAAGAAGCAGCATCAGGTTGGGATGAAGAATCAATAGAGGTAGCAACGGATATGGAGGCCCTATCAAGGTGGTAGTAGTGGACAGTCTACCGGAGTCCCAGAAAGAGATGTACCCTTCAGCATACCACTTGGGGGGCATATCCAAGGTGGTTGAATCATTGAGATATAGTTTGGACAATACAAAGTCCAGAAAGGCTGTACTAATGGGGTCCTTGTTAGGATATGAGATGGACCAGGTGATGGAAGGAAGGTAGGTATATATATAAAAATGAAAGAGCTATTTATACGGGGGATGTTTTTACTGCAAGTTTATGGATCATCAAAAGTACTTTTCAGGTTAGGGCTGCAGCTACAAAGAAAAGCCTAGCTGAGAGTCAGTAAGAAACGCAGACTGAATATCCACCATTTCAAAATACAGGTCCTGTGTGAGTGAGTTTTAGACGTACATCGCACCTCCAGTAAGAGCACTAGAATCGTTAGGTGAAAGCTAATTTCAAATACTGTGGCAGGCACTTCAGGTACACAAGCAGTAGGGAAAAGGGAAAGGGTCAGTGTTGATGTGGGTCTAACATGGATGCCGGCTGTTGTGGATGCAAGGTGTAGTAGGTGCTAGTACCGCGACGCTGACCTTGGAAAAGCAGATGAGAGTTAGCTACCAGTAGGCTGGTATCCAAGGTCCTGTGGGGCTATGCCGGTCCAAAAGCGACTTGGGGCTGTAGTGGGAGGCTGTGTGTAAAGTAGGGGAGTATTGTTTCATATGGTTACTGGGGCGGTGCCTACTTTGGTTAGGGCGTTAACCACAGAGGTAGAACTTTATGGAGGAAGCTCCTTTCCAGGTTTGAAAACATTGAGTGCATTATGCTTTTCAAGAGTAGTATCTTTGGGAATAGCAATAGAGACGTGAAAGGGGCAGGAGCAGGCATTGTTGCAAGAGTGTTTGATTGTGCCACATTTTTCTTATGGATTCGCGTTGTTAGTGAACTATTTAACTGTATAGCATAGGCAATATCATTTAATATGGAAGAGAGAGGATCCATCACTTATTCGATCGATTATTAGTTCCCACGCATCAATTTAATTTCGACGCATCAATCTTTTTTGGTTTCAACGCATAAAGCCATTCTATTTCTAACGCATCAAGCTTTATTTGTTTTCACATTTGAGGCGGAATTAGCTATAACACACCGTCTGATTAGTTCTAAACGCTTCAAGCCCTATTTGTTTTAAAAATTCGAATTTTATAGATTTTTTTCCATTTGAGGTGTTATTAGTTGAAACGCATCAAATTAAGACTATATAGTTTTACACATTCACCTTCTTCGTTTCAAAGCATCAAGCTAATTTTCTTAGTATCACTCCAACGAATATGAAGTCTGATGTGCATATAGACATAAAGATTTACCAAAGTTAAAATAAATAAAATCATCCCTGTTGTAGATTTTACGCATTAAGCCTATTTAATTTTCCCCATTTGAGGAGATATTAGCTGTAACATATTGCTGACATTCCCTAAACGCATCAAGTCATGCCTTCTTAGTTTCAACGCATTCAGCCTTTTTCGTTTCAATGCATCAATCCATTGAAGTTTTAACGCATCAAGCCATATAAAGTTTTCCCTTTTGTAGGGTTATTATCTATAGCACATCGTCTAATAAGTTTTAATGCATAAAGCCTTTCAAGTTTAAACCGATCAAACCTTCGTGATTTTCCTCATTTTGGACGCTATTAGGTAGAACGCAGCAAGTTTTGACGTGATGAACGCATCAAGTCTTAATAATTCGAATACATTTGCAGCGATATTAGTTTTAACGCATTATTGTGTCGTATTTGTTTTCAGGCATTCTGACATTCCCTAAACGCATCAAGTCAAGCCTTCTTAGTTTTAACGCGTTCAGCCTTTTTCGTTTCAATGCATCAATCCATTGTAGTTTTAACGCATCAAGCCATATTAGATTTTCCTTTTTGAAGGGTTATTATCTATAGCACATCGTCTAATAAGTTTTAATGCATAAAGACTTTTTAAGTTTTAACCGATCAAACCTTGGTAATTTTCTTCATTTTAGACGCTGCTTGGTAGAACGCAGCAGGTTTTGACGTTGTAAACGCATCAGGTCTTAATAATTTTTATACATTTGCAGCTACACGGCTAGCATACTTGTGCAGAGAATTGCCTGGGAAACAGTGATAGTTTCTGTTGCCTCAGACATGCTGGTTCATGTGGATGATATTAGTATTTTATCTCTTTCTGAATACAGAATTGCTAAGACTCAACCATCTAAGTTTTATGCTTGTATGTGCACACCCATTGACAAACAAGTGTTTTTATCCAGTGATCTAAGTGAGGCGCTCCCTACTGATAGGGTGTGACCACACTCGCCATTTTAGAGTCAAGAACGGCCCGCTGATTCGACTACAATTGAAACCTATTTTGTCTCGAGTACATACTCAACTGTTTTGCACACAACTGCGCTCAAGCATGGTCTTGGGAATAATTGTTTGTACGTCTAGTGTGAATCTTAGTTCAGGACTACAATACATACAAACGGGAATGCTTTGGTTTTCGACGTAATATGTACAACATGTGTAGAAATGGTGATCGAGAGAGTATTGAGAGTGACATTGGTATATCAGGAGACCGTGTATGTGATGGTGTTGCTAAACTCACTGTGCTGGTCATTATAATTCGTTTGCCAAATGTGAACAAGCAATACAATACAGGCGTACGGTGTTTGCAAACTACCACATACATTCAGTCACGTATACCTACACTACCTGTTCCTCGGAACGAGTGGTTTTAGCTTTTGATTGTCACATTAAATTCTTTGGTAACCCAATATACGAGAAAGAACAAGACCGTACTTCGAGATAGATTGCAGTAGCGTCGCAGCACTATGAACCAGAACAGATGAGTATTTCTCTACTAGCTTTTATACTGTTGCTGGACGCTGATATATTATAGCGCTAAGCCGCGATCTCAGAATGCCGGTCGGATGAAGGCTTACGCTAAATTTGAAATAGGTGAAGGTAATGATCATCAAGTGCACGAAGGCTATTGTGTATGTGCATTAGGTGTTGGTGGGCGATGTGTGTATGTAGCTGCCCGTGTTTAAACAATGTCATAGCAAGCAGCGCATGCAAAAACACATACATGCAATCCTGACCTATATCTTACATTGTCGTCAGACAAAGATAATCTGTGTACAAGCAAGCTAAGTAAGTGTAATGTACTCTCGGGTGATCGTACCGAGGATATTGAGAAACCTCACCATGCTCGAATCTGAAAAGCCTCGTACTGCGCCCAGAAAACAAAACAAATTGAATGCCAAGAGTATCAGAAAAAGTAGCCACGAGAAAATGGCGACAGGGAATAGCACCGAAAGATAAAATGAGACCGGCAATGGCAGACTTACCGAGTATTTAAAATCTAAATTGCTACCTTTTTATGATACTGCGAGACTCTAGACGTTCACGGTCACGTGCATCTTCAAAGAAAGCGTTAAGTATATTCTCACGCAACTGGTGCCAGGGTAGGGCTTTCCAGTTGGGCTCATAGGCCTTCAAGATAGTTTTCCATTCCTCTGACAAAGAAACGAATAAAGGCACCGTAAACATTGGAGGTTGTACAAAGATATAGCAGGGTGCACTGTCACCGGAGCCGGATATAAAAGCTTCAATTTCAATAATCGTATTTCAGCAACAAATCGATCAATATGAGATGTTCTGCATATACACTTTAATGTTTTATATATTTCTTTTTACAATAGGAGAGATGATATTGTTAGATAAAAGCACACTTCAGTCGCGATACAAAAGATGTGTATATCTACAAGGGTGACTTCGTCCGCTAACATTTTAGAGATCTTCACTCTTCGGTTTGCTATTTCAGTATACACACGAGAAGTTGCAATATTCTTGGTCTCTGTATTCTGTACTATTGTAAATTGGTCGTCTTTTATAGGCATAGGTAACAAAGTATACTCTGCTCGACCCTGTAACAGCTCATCAATGTGGAAAGAATGTCCCCTTGTAACTACATCTTAGCCATAATTTATCCAGCAATGATTTTGGGACAATTTGAGTTTGTCACCGATTTTTGCCTTGATATAAAGGCAAAAAAAATACGTAGTGTCCAGCACCTGTCATGGCCACCAGTAGTTTTGCGGTATTGTGGTGTTTATGTTCGCTCCAGGTCGCTGTCTGAAAATCAGATTTCAAAGATGTGGAATATGCACTATACTTGAAACATGGAAGTATCAAACTATTCACAAGGCTTGGATTCACGCCAGATGTCTGAAATATGATAACATCACCAGAGTTGTATCGTTCATGGACGTCGTTCGGGTATAATCCAAACCAAATAAGTGCTTCACAACAACAGATGGTGCCGTACTCCACAGACTGCGTCTTCGAAACTTAGTGTGAGCCAAATGGGGCTCTCCCCTTGCACCTTTAATTCGTACTTTGTCCTAATCAAGGGTATAGCCTTATCCCGTATGACAAACAGCAGTTGAGCCTCACGCTGTTCATCCTTCGTACTATTTTGCTCTACGGTGTGTGCGATTGTAATTTTGCATTCATAACGCGTCATGGGAACAGCATCTCGCGTGAGTATACATAGTTGCTTATCCATACGTAGAAACTTGGGATCGTTGTTCTTTCTACATCATTTGTGACATTTGAATATTTCTCTGTCCATATGATCACCAGGCTTCATACGGCCTAATTTCGTAATTCAAGTAACAAATCTAGATACTGGTTGAATTGGTACACGATGCCCTGGATTGTCATGCGTGGTTGTATCAGAACAATACGCTGCCGCACACCTAACTATCGTGTAATGATTCTACGTGTCAAACTCGCTTATTATTATGGGCATACGTTATTAGCATGTAACAATGTGTCTGTAGCGGATTCAAATGATAAAATATTGCTATAAGAACATATTAGGCACTTCCGCTAACTAAGAAGTGTACAATGGCCGTTAGAGTTTGATTAGTGTGTAAACTAAATCACATGTTATCCACAACAGTCGATTTTGTACACTTTGAAACATGTCTGTCTCTGCTTTCAAAACTAGATATATAAAAATAAAACTGTTATAGGTCTACCATCTACAACGCATTAAAGCCCTTTATGTTCTTCATCTGGAGTGCTTTATGTTTTAACGCATTCAGTTTTAGTACCTTTAACACATCAAGCTTAGTTGGTTTTCCCTATTTGAGAGTTCATAGTTTCAACGCATCAAGCCTTTTAGCTTCAAAGCATCAAATCGTATTAGCTTCCCTCATTTGGCGCGTTATAATATGTATCGTATCAAACCTTAGTAGTTTCAACGCATCAATCTTTATTGATTTCCCCATTTCAAGCTCTGTAAGTTTCAACTCATCAAACCTTATTGGGTTTCCCCCTTTGAAGCATTATCACTGTGAACGCCTTAAGCCTTTAATTAGTTTTCGTCATTTGAAGGGTTTTAATCGCAACGCTTAAAGTCTTATTTGTTTTAAACGATCAAGCCGTTTCAACCATTTTGAAGCGCTATTGCTTTTTAAACGCATCAAGCAATAGTAGTTTCCTCATTTGAAGCGTTTAAAGCCTTATTAGATATGGTGCATCAAGCCTTTTTAGATATAAGTTTTCTCTATTCGAAGCCTTTCCAGTTTAAACACACCAAGCCTTATTAGTTAACGTATCAAGCAATATAAGTTTTTCGCATATGAAGCGTTAATAGTTTTAACACATCAAGCTATATTGGTTTCCCCAATTTGAACGCTATGGACTATATCGCATCGGGCCTTTATAGTTTTAACGTATCAAGTCATATTATTCTCTTAATTTTTCCCATTTGAGGCTTTATTTGTTATAACGTATCAAGTCTTATCAGTTTCATTGTATGTGTCATGTTTTAGTTTTAACGCATCAAGCTTTTTGAGTGCTTCCATTTGAATCGTTTTGTATCAGGCACGTTCCTAACTAGAGATTTCCACTAAAGTATTTTACGGAATCAAAATTTTCAGCGTATCAAAACCTCTATTTTTTATTTATTGAAATTTCGTTCAACAACTAGGAACTGAAAATTCGTTAAAACTTTAGCGGAACGTTGCTAAAGCCTCGTTAAACGTACCACTAAACAGTACAATCAATCTCCCTTTCTGATTTGTACGGATTCAATTTTCAACCAATTTGCCCCGGGTAAAAATCACGGTGTTATTTTTGTAGCAAAACGAACTTTTAAATAAACTGCACAAGCGAAGCCTTTCCGTTAGGGACGACCCTTAGTTATACGAATCAAGTCTTATTGACGCATCGACCCCTATTAGTTCCCCGGTTTGGTAGTTTCAACGCTTCAAGCCTTAGAAGTTTTACCGCATCAAGCCACATTAGATTTAATGCATCAACGCTTATCAGTTTTAACGTATCTAGCCATATTAGTTATAACGTATCAAGTCTTGCTACTTTCTAAACGTATCAGCCCACAATAGTTCCCCCCATTTGAAGCGTTATTACTTTTAACCGTCAAGCCGAATTAAAATACCCCATTTGAGTCAGCAATTTTTATAATGCAGCAAGCTTTAGTAGTTTTGATGCTAAGTTTCTCCATTTGAAGCATTATAAGTTCTAACGCATTAAGCCTTATTAGTATCACTAATAATTTTAAAACACATCAAGAATTTTTAAACGTATCAAATTTATTTTAGTTTGAAGACATCAACTTTTATTTGCTTTCCCCATTTGAGGCAGTATTAGTTTCTTCCATTTGAGGTGTTGTGGATTCTAATTCATCAAGTCTATGATAGTCCTAACGTATCAACACTGATATTGTTAACGCATCAAACGCCTTTTAGGTGTTCTTAGTATCGCATCAAGCCTTATTGTCAAGCCTTAATACGTCTTCCCCATTCGAGGCGTTATTAGTTTCTTCCATTTGAGGTGTATATTATGTATAATATTTTTATGCATAAGCCTTAATATTGCTAGGGCATCAAACCTTGTTGTGATTCTCCATTGTAGGCGTTCTTAGTTTCAACCCATCAAGATTTGATAGCTCTAACGCATCGCGGAAGTACATAAGGAATACAGAGATTTATCCCACTGAAACTAACCACCAATGGGTGATCATAGGTAATTATTTAGTCCACTGATATCATCCATCAATGAATCAACAGTGGTGATTGCTTGGTCCACTGATGATTGTTATCCACCATTGGAATGGAATGGGCCTGTTCAACCCGAAGTTTTGATATATTCTTTACTATGTGTCGGATCTACTCATTGTAGACCCGAGATATTTCTTCTGTATAAATGTGTCATGACGTGATTCCCGCTGCATTTAATTCAGCGTCAACTACGGTTGTCCACTGAACATCCGCGCCAGAAACCCTTGCTGTTGTGCGGGCTCTATTTCCTCTTCACTTTCCACATCGTCATCTGAAGCAAGCTCTGGCTCCTCATCTTGGCCAACCTCCACAGATAACTCCGGTAGATCTGCCCCATTGGGACTCACTCCATGATCAGCAGGGACATCGCTACTAGTCAACTCATCTGTATCGTCGCATAAAGGGCTCTGGTGAGCTTCGTCCATGGCCTCATATATATCCTCATCAACCCCACTTACGATTTCACTGGTCGCGTTTTCTAATTTTAGGCTTTCGAGTTTGTCCAGTTCGGCCTGTCTTAAACTCTCTTCACGAGCCAGTGCCTGGGAAGCCAATTCTTGCGTGTTATCGTTCATCATTTCCAGTAGTTTGGCCATGGTTTCCTGCAGCGTTTTGTGTCAAGGCCAAATTTTAATACCCAATTATGGGACTGACAGGAATTTGGGCCAATAAAACAAATGAGGATTCGGGGTTAGGAGAAAGGAAGTTACCTGATGTGCTTTGTTCTTGCTTTGCAGGTAGAAGCTAAGCTCCTCCTGCGCGTGGAATGCCTTCCACATCTCTGCGATGTTGTCAGTCAATCCGCTGTGGATCTCCTTCAAACGTTCACTTGACAACTGCCGGAGCTGCGATTTCGCGAGCAGAAGAGACCTATAATCGGAGTTTTAAGATAAGTGAGAACGTTCTAGTGCCAAAGACAAATTCAGGATTCAAACCCCAATCATTCAAATGATCCACAATTATTATCCAGATTTCTCATCATCTCATGCTGGATAAAACACAGAAGACGCGTAGATGGAAAGGTATGTATCATGCAAATACACAGGTACATGTCGGGAGTTTGTGCGTGTCCTTGCGTACATATATGTGCAACAATTTGCCACCTACGTTCTCACGACGCAATCTGAGTCCTGTCGACCATAACCGGGGTCAGAGATGTTCCTCATATCCTGTTGGGAGCTTGCAAAGCCTTGCCAACCAAGCGTCGACTTGGGCTTTCTTTTGCGCTTAGCTGTCGTGCAGTGTAATTGAGGGCGACTATAAGACCTTCAGAAATTCTTTATTCTCAAGCTTGTGCATTGGCACGTTGCTGTCAAATGAAGACGCACAATGCCGTATACCGTGATTTACACACACAGCACCTACTGTACACTCGTATAGGGTACATAGGTGTCTGGAAGTCCTTTCATGTGCAAACCAAACCTGTGCATGTATGTGCTATGGCCATGGAGGAGCAGTACACTAGGACGCATTAACATGATACGTTTTATGCGAGGGTATCACCATGTGTGACGTACACTAGTGCATATGCGGGCGATGTTTGCATACGTATACGCACACTTCATCATATGTGTATGGTAATTGTACATCTCTATCCCAGGCTTGTGCCTGCTTATCGAGTATC
This sequence comes from Sphaeroforma sirkka, assembly GCA_001586965.3. NCBI lineage: Eukaryota > Ichthyosporea > Ichthyophonida > Sphaeroforma > Sphaeroforma sirkka. Next base: position 101,114 of record LUCW03000154.1, read on the forward strand.
TTTCCAGTGCTGGTGCAAACCATACCTACCTTTGGGGTTACCAGAGGACTCCTCCAACGAATGCGTCGAACCGTCATCCCCACTCACAGACAGATTGTGCACTGATTTGAACCGTGGCGCTACTGGTTCTGATGAGCCGTGTTCGCTCTCGGATACGAGCTGTGTGAGTGGCAGACGATATGAAGGACACATTAACCAAACGTTAACGAACGCGTACATTGTTGGATATGATGTATCGCACTCTTATAAATGATATCAGCCGTTTTCGTCTTTGATGACAGTGTGTGTAAATTCTAGCTCTACACATACACGCACATCGCATGTAACAACAACGTTCTCCTTTCTCGGTTTACAAAAAAACACCGAACCTTTGACGTTGCCGTAACACACACGCACCCGCACCGCTAGTGCACAACCGACGTCGGCATTGGCAGAGATAACACTCATATACTGTACTACACAACACATCGCATCACTGCTTCATATTCAATATATAACTCGTGAAGAACTGAGCACTGGCTATTTCAACAAAGCTGCTGCTATACCACGCCAATTGAGATAATGGTGATGCCAAACGCTCTCAAAGATATCAAATCTTTGTATTTTGTAGGTAGACTTAAAGGCAAGTGTTCTTCAGTTTGAGATCCAATTGTCCGCAGCGTACTGACTGCGCTAGGCTATTCTGACACTCGCACTATCCCACTGTCCGAATGGACTTCTGGGTTCACAATCAGCCGACCATGTACAGTGCACCGCATGGTACAATCTCTCATCGACACGCACCTGTTTATACACAAAAAAGGACCTGCACTCAGACACTGGGACATTTTCATTCTTCGACTGTATCAGTAAACAACTAAAGCATACGGTAGCATCAAGACTGCGCATAATTTCCTCTCTCTCCCGTTCCTCTTCATCACTGTCGAGGTCGTCATAGTTCGTATGCGCCGTTGGCGGTGTTGTGCTGTGGCTGACTGACTCTGAGCCCTCTTCACCTGGATATGATGGCATGCACAAGCAAGGATCAAACTCACCTCTACGCAAACAGAGTGGTAGGAGCTGTACGTCTCTAAGTAACATATGCAGCCGCTGCACGCATAGGGCTTCAGTACAGTACCCACTCAACGCATACGCATAAGCGTCATATAGGGGTGTAGTCTGCACACAGATATCGTGTATGATAAGACCTACCTTCGCTGTGAGTGTGCTCTGATTCGTCGTCCGAAAGCTCCAGCTCGCATAGGTCGTCCTCCGGCACACTAATACAGACAATCAATGTGCTGTATGAGCTGATAATCATTGTGTGTTTATGAGCTGATAATCAATGTGTGTTTATGAGCTGATAATCAATGTGTGTTTATGAGCTGATAATCAATGTGTGTTTATG
>LUCW03000154.1:107500-110000 GCA_001586965.3 Sphaeroforma sirkka
TGAAAGTAAGGTAGCCTCAGCCGCCAAACCAGGTGTCCTATATACGCCTCCGGGTGAGAGTGAGGTGGAAACCCTGGACGGAAGGTACCAAGCCTACTATGAGAACATTTTGGGGTGTTTTGCACGGTGAAAGTGGGTGCGAAAGTCAAGTGCAAGGGGCTCAAGTGGCGTGGGTCCTGTTTCTGTTGGAGTTGTGCCAAGAGAGCTGTGACAAGGGTGTGCGCCTGACTGTGAAGGATTCCAGTGCTGGTCTACCCGAGTATCCGATGCCAAGCAAGTAGTGGATCGCATGGCTATTTAATATATATCGGAATTAATAAATACTGTCGTGAAAACCGAGTACGTGTGGACTATATCTGGATGGCTGATGTACATTTGAAGAAGAAAAAAATACAAATTCGCATATATTATATATATATATATATATATATATATATATATATATATATATATATACATACATACATACATACATACATACATACATAATATATATATATATTCGTGTGTATACTATATACTATACACACACATATATATATATATATATATATATATATATATATATACATATACATATGCATATACATACATATATACCCATTAAATATCCAACTGTTGTACCTATCTATAGATGTATGTATGAATGTATGTATACAAATTATTTTATATATATGCATATGTATATATATATATATATATATATATATATATATATATATATATATATATATATATATATATATATATATATATATTATAAGCCAGGTGTTCTTTGTTGGGTGATATATGTCGCTCTTTTACTGAATTCATTAGTATGAAGGTAGTAGTACAGCTGCGAAAAAAGATGAGTTGGATGTACTCTGTTGGTAGATATAATACTTCTTCACTGAATGCACTCATACGACAATAGTTAATGGTTCAAGACCGGCCATTTATGATGTATCACATGTCTTCCTGCTATCAGTATACGGCCCCTATCTATAGTAGTAGATAAGTCGACAGTAAGGTGGTAAGAATGTAGGTTTACAGGAGATAAGTTGCTACAGCAAAGCCACTCGCTCTGTCATGGACGCCATGAACTTGACAAAAGTATAATCGTTGACGTCAAAGCTATCGAAGGTGTCAGCGGTTAGTGAGAGTGCACAAAACCCTAAAACCCTAGAACCCTAAAATGTACCGGTCCTTGTACTCAAGCCAATGAGCAGGGGTTACATATAACCTATTTTCAGGCAAGTCTCTTCTTTCAGGCGATCTGAAGGGCGCATGTGGACAGATATGCACGCAGATAACACGGTAGACACATGGACAAGTAAGCAGCTAGGTAGGTAAGTAACATGGAGGACATGGCTGTAGGCATGCTTTCCTAATCTGCAAGCTATCCGCACCAGTCAATAGTTTTAGCCATGGGCTAGATGGCTCACCTGTATCGGTGTAGTCACACAGCAACGATTGCCTAGCACAAACACTCCCACCAGACAGACTGTCCATTTCTCTCTGAGTTTGGGCCACGCCTTCATACACTAGCGCCGTTCAGGACACGCCTTTCCTCGCACTTAACAGCACCAACACTTAAGCCATTCATCGACAGTGGTGTATGCGCAATACTCGCTTAATAGAGAAATGACCCACACTCACACATTCCAAGGCTTAAATGTTTATTATATTAAATGTAGGAGACTAATCAACCTCAAAGTGATTATTATATCAACTGTAGGTTATCAAACCTTAAAGTGTTTATTATTTTATCTGTAGGTTATCAAACCTCAAAGTGTTTATTATATTATCTGTAGGTTGTCAAACCTCAAAATGTTTATTATATTATCTGTATGTTATCAAACCTCAAAGTGTTTATTATATCATCTGTAGGTTATCAAACCTCAAAGTGTTTATTATATTATCTGTAGGTTGTCAAACCTCGTGTTTATTATAGTATCTGTAGGTTATCAAACCTCAAAGTGTTTATTATATTATCTGTAGGTTGTCAAACCTCAAAATGTATATTTTATTATCTGTAGGTTATCAAACCTCGAAGGGTTTATTATAATATCTGTAGGTTATCAAATCAAACCCCAACGTGTTTGTTATATCATCTGTAGGTTATCAAACCTCAAAGTGTTTATTATATTATCTGTAGGTTATCAAACCTCGAAGTGTTTATTATATTATCTGTAGGTTATCAAACCTCAAAGTGTGTAATTATATTATCTGTAAGTTATCGAACCTCAAAGTGTTTATTATATTATCTGTAGGTTATCAAACCTCAACGTGTTTATTATATTATCTGTAGGTTATCAAACCTCAAAGTGTTTATTATATTAACTGCAGGAGTTTTATCAAACCTCTCCGTTGGGGCGTGCGGATAACACAGCCATCGTACTAAGACGATCGCCCACCCCTGCGTCGCCGTCTGTGTGCTTGGCCGACGGTCTGGCGCCTCTGCGCTTGCTCAGTTCAATCTTCAGCTGCTCACTGTGTGCAATGGGTGGGGCTAGTATGT
>LUCW03000154.1:115000-125000 GCA_001586965.3 Sphaeroforma sirkka
GAGTCAACCACGGTGAGTTAACTGACAAAGAATGTAACAAGAATAAACCATGGTGAACTAATTAATTAGAAAGGAAAGTAACAAGAATAAATCATGGTGAATGATTTATTTAGCAAGGAAAGTAACAAGAATAAACCATGGTGAATTAATTAATTAGCAAGGAAAGTAAAAAGAATAAACCACAGTCAGTCAACTGACAGGGAAAGTAGTGGTGCGCTTGAGTATTGTATTAGGATCTGTGCGGTTTGAGGCTATACTCTCTGTTTACAATCATGTGTGCGCGCAATAACAGAATCGCGTGCTTGATGCAACAGTTTGTGCATGCATAGTTGTAGTGAACGTCTAATCTTCCTTTGTAAGTGTCACTCATAAACCCCTCTCACATACCAGTTGTTTGTACTGAGTTATCTCATCTGGCAGCATGGTGTCCGCTTTGGCGATGAGTGGAATGACGTTGACAATCTGTGACAATCGTTTGAGCATAAGCAGATCCAGGGCACCTAGTCTGTACCACAAGGGTTTTAGGGTTTTAGGAGCGACACGAACAAAAGGTATGTGAGACGGAATCTCCATCGTGAGTGATCAATGCGCACTGCTAGTAGCATGGCGTTGTAGTGATGTATGAGACATGACATTGAGGATAGTAAGGAAACCTTCGTGCATAATAGATACACAGATAGTGCTCTGAGTGTTTAGCTCAGGGTGTTAGTGTGTTGATGGTGCACCCTACTATTTTCTTTTGAGGGTATTAAACGTATTCCCCACAACCCCAGATAGTGAAACCACAGGTTCAAACCACATGCTAAATTCACATATTAAACCACATGTTAAAAGTCACATGCTAAAATCACATGCCAAAATCCATATTTAAACTAGATATAAAATCACGTTTGTATACACCCTCAGTTGCTGGCGAGATGTTAAGTACATACAACGGTGCTCTGTGAAAGCACAGACTAGCGCTCAAGAGATAGCCATCCAGTCGTGGAAGTATGTACGAATATTAATACACAATCATATTTACCTATCATGCATGCAATACACTACGGATATCATAGATTGAACTCTTTTCGTGTTTGTAGATTTTTTAACACCCACCTGCAGAGCTACATATATATATAATGTATGCAAATATATTATATATATATATATATATATATATAGACACATGTACTAATAATTCAGTATGTCAAGTTAATAGCAGATACACCCAAACACACACCTATATATGTGCATGTATACAATATATATATATATATATACATGTAAATGCACAACTTACCCGTCTGGTGTGGGAGAAATGAGGTACAGACACATATGCACACGGCGATCGGGCCATCCATCGCCAATACGACACGCCTTCAACTCGCATGACAGATACTCCTCGTACTTGCTCTCAATATAGTCCACTACAGCCGTGGGTCTGTGAGAAGAGAGTGGATGCATGGTTTGAGTTATTCACCTGTGTGCATATATATGTGTGTATAGTACTCGCCAGGATTCTCGTTTTCTCTGTGCGTGTGGAAGAGGTCTGTTCGTGTGAGTGGATAGGAAGAGTACCACAGCTCACATGACGGATGATGTTCGCACTTGTATATTAGTGATGGATCGTAAACCTTTACTAGCAGTCTATGTGTATATACGTATTTATACATATACTTGTACATGTACGTATACGTATACGTATACGTATACATACATATATACATACATACACACCCCCCCCCCACACTCATATATATATATATATATATATATATATATATATATTTGTGTGTGTGTATTAGTGAGTGGCTAACAAGGGGCGTGGCGCGTACCCCAGCTGTCAGCAGTGTCACTTCTTTATTCCTTCGCCAACATGTCACGCCTACCTTGTACAGATACACTGACGTTTTCGTGCAGTTGCGTGTAATGAATGCTACTGCAACCCCCACACATCTCGGGTGAATGCAACACACGTCCACTCTCCCACTCACGGGTCGTCTCTGGACCAGAGCACTTGCAATCGGCCATGCACTGAGACAAACGAAGTCTACAAACCAATACAACCTAGATTCACAGCTAGCTCTAACTCCATCATCCAAGAACCGTACATCATATTCAGTCTATACTGTATATACTATATACTGTATAACATCATATAAAGTACCGTGTAAGTGTGTACCGTACACTACACTTACGCATTTGTAGAGTCCACTTGATCGCCCAGGCCCTTGACCTCCGCCAGGTTGAGGTGGATGGTTGTGACGCGCTCGTACACAGCTGCACGGGATGGGGGTTGGGACAGAGGATTAGGCAGAGTGTGTGGGAGTGTGATAGCACTTGGGTAGGTAGGTAGATGTACTCAGATCACAAGTGCACACAGGTGTGAGAACATATTGGCTGGAATATAGCAGCGCGAAGGACAGGCTATACTTTAAAACGTGCTACAGGAGGAGAGGTTGATAGGTTGGTTGATAGGCATAGGCACGTCCCCAACACCCGTGTGGGTACTGTATTGCAACTGGCAGTGACTTGTTTTGGAGAGGGGTACTTGTATGGGCGTAGTGGTTTGTATTTGCATATTAGAGATGCCCAGAACAAGATAGTAATAGACTGCGCAGATCTACTTCCGCTGTCGATAAGCTTGGGGTGTCTCGCACTGGTTGTATACACACACACACACACACATATATATATATATATATATATATATATATATATATATATATATATATACATATATATATATACACATATACATATACATAAACTCCTAGAGTGTGATAGCGCTTTATTAAGTGGGTGTACTCAGACCAAGCCTACACACACCAGTGTTGATAGGTGATCCGGGATATAACAGCGGGAAGAACACTTTATACGTAAAACATTCCAATGCGTTGACATACACGCACTATACGTGGAACATACTGACAAACTAACATGCACGCATGCACACATCCCAGCATGTACCGTGTAGATCCTCCTCCACAAAGACTCGGCTGTGGTAGCCGGCGCTGGCTGGTCGGGATAGTTGGATGTTGAACAGGTTGTCAATCAGCGTAGACTTTCCTGTACCACTGGTCCCTATATGTTTTAGGGGTTTAGAACCCAAGATTAGGTAACCCAGGTGGGTGTAGAGAAAGAAGGATGGTGCAAAGGATTAGGAGTGGAGTGCAAGTAGGTTGTCGACGTAAACGTATGTCACAAACCATGTACACACAAAACATACAGGGACACACAAAACGTACATACACAAACAAAACGTACAGGCACACATAAAACGTACATACACAAACAAAACGTACAGGCACACACAAAACGTACATACACAAACAACAGGACGACTGCGCTAACCAGCAAATCGACAACGAGAATGCGTATGCACACCTCCATCATAGATGTTAAGGTCAAGAGCTCAACATCATAACCACAAACATTAAACTTAGCAATTGGTTAAAGATAATCTGCGGAGGCGCAACCAAAACGTTTGGCAACACGCCAAGTATAGTTGTAGACTACGCACTTACAAGAACACTGGTATATTGAGGGGAATGGTCCTATGGAATCATATAATCGTATGGAAGTTTTGTACATAAAAATCCATGTATAGACAAACTTTCTCGGTACAATTTGTAGGTATATGTATGTATATGTATATACACACACACGCGCACACACGCACACGCACACACACACATATATATATATATATATATATATATATATATACAAATATATTTATACGATACATATCCATGTATGTGTAAATGTAAATGTAAATGTATATGTATATGTATATGTAAATGTATATGTATAAATATAAATAGCAATGGCAATGGCAATAGCAATAGCAATAGCAATAGCAATAGCAATAGCAATAGCAATAGCAATAGAAATGGCAATAGCAATAGCAATATATATATATATATATATATAAATATAAATAAATATGTATATAGACATGTTGAACATTGACATTGTCGGCTTTGGACACGCTTCTATATCTCACCGCAGACGAGTACGGCAAGATCGTAGTCACGCTGCATGCGCCGATTAACACGTTGATCCGGCAGATTCTTAAAGAGGTCGGTATGTGTAGGAGTGGCTCCCGGTAGTACTGTGCCTGAGGGAACCTATATGGAATCGACAAGCTCGTGTTTAGCTTTTAGTGAAACATGGGTCAATCTGATGTATATATATATAAATAAAAACATATACATACATGAATATACCTTGAACAAACAAAGTAATATGAATATATATATATATATATATATATATATATATATATATATATATATATATATATATACATGCATACATATATATACAGAGATACATACATACATATATATATATATATATATATATATATATATGCATACATACATATTTGGATATGGATATATATATATACATGTATATGTATGTATATATATATATATATATATATATATATATATATATATATATATATATATATATATATATATATACATATATATATATATACATATATATATATATATGGATATATATACATAAATGTATATTTGGATATACATAATCCGTATGCGAACAAATTTGTATTTGGTTTGGATGCATACACGTGTATACGCGTGCATACACAAACTGACAGACACATACATATATATATATATATATATATACAACCACAACAAACATACGTGCGTACGTTTATGCATACATAAAACAATATATGCTGTATGTATATATATATATTATATATATATGTTATATGAAATAATATGTGCATGATATACACATTGATATATAAAATCATTCATCACACACGCACACACACGTCTGTGTATATCTGTGTGTGTATGCATACATACACATGCATGGAATATATACATACATCATGCATATGCATACACATACATAATAATATTAATATATGCTTGCACATCATATGTATATCATTATGTATGTATATACAGTGTGTATGTAATCGATTTTGCATACAAAAACATGTATGTGCATAAGAATATATATATAATATATAATATATATATATATAATAATATATATATATATATAATATATAATATATATAATATATATATAATAATATTAATATATGCATAATAATATATGCATATAATGCATATATAATATATATACGTAATGGATATATGGATATAAGATATGGGATATATATACATATACCTACGTGCATACATGCACACACGTATGTATATTATATATATATGCATATACATTTTATAAACCAAGGATATATTAAAATGCATATTACATATATATATATAAAAAACGGACACACTGGACGGACACAACATGCATGCGGACACGGACACGGATGTATATATATATATATATATATATATTATATATGATATGTATATATATATACCTTTGCGTTTTTATTTTACACACATGCACACATACATGGCCACACACCTCACGCATAAATGAATATATATATATATATGCATATGTATGTGCCTATACATACATACATCATATATATATTATATATATATATATATATATATATTACATATACATACACACATATATATATATATGCATATGTGTATGTTGCGTACACACACACACACACACATACACACACACACACACACACACACACACACACATATATATATATATATATATAAATATCTATATATATATATATATATATATATATATATATATGTAGCCAGTGTATAGTTGTTTTAGTTATACTTTAGGAATAGCACACATCTATCTTTAGGGCACCAATCAAAGGGCGATCAGGTACAACCGCTCACAACGTGATCCAATTATAAACGTACAATTATCAACTCAGATACAGAATGTAATATGGTCACCAACAGTCATACATACCAGTCTGGAATACTTTTGCGTCTCTACCATGGTGAATGATCAATCTACGTATCGTGATTGCTAGATAGATACTTGTGTATCCTGGCAATTAAACAATGCCTATGGATAGAAGGTGTTGTTAGCGACGGTGGTTGCTATTTATGGGACCTTCTTCCGCAAATCCATCCGCGTTTCTTGACTTCTAGACGTCTAATATGTATTAACCATGTACATAAGTATGTAATTTGCACAGGAGATACATCGAGCTATATCACAGGATGCGTGCAGATCTACGGTCCATTCTATTTATAACTCACTTCTTGGAAGTTGTTATGTCATCACAGCGTGCGGCGTGCAGTCAACAACTGATAAATGACAAACGCTTCACCGGTCACCGTCTTCCACAGTCCACACTCGCGAAATCGTCATATCTTTGCAATCAGCGGTAAGTTGATTACAGACATACCCGTTGTCGAGTATTGGTTCTGCTTAGATACCAATAGCGGGACGAATGTGACCGGGGTCTTTTTCATTGGACGAAGAACATCATTTTAAATGATTCATATTCGAAATTTCTAGAATATCCTAATATGGCTCGGGCGCGCAAACCAGGTGATGCCATTTTTTGAATTTATATAATATATAAAATCAGAAAAAAAAGTTGTGAATATATACATATGAAGTGATATATTCGTACGTCATGTAGCATTTACTAGTTGACCACTACATACATACATACAAGATAACTAGCTGTAGTACATAGCAGCACATGCACTGTTTATATTTACATCATATTACAATACACATCACATAGCAGTACATGCATGTTTTAAAGATCGTCTTCCGAGCTATAAGCCTTTTCTTCTGTACAATAATACCGCTGTAACTATTGGGCAACCCTTTGATTCAACGCAGCTACGTGATTTATATAACATTTAGGACACACCCAGGTATAAGATATATTTAACATTCAGAATACACCAGATATAATATATATTTAACATCTACAACACACCCAGATATAATATATCCACATTCTTGAGGGTATCTCCACTGTTCAAGTAATTTACTTTACACGTGAAGCCTCTAGACAGCAAGCGTAAGAGATTAAGCTAGAAAGTGCCTTGAGAAGATGTCTGCTATATTAACTATTCTCTTGTCGGCGTTATTTGCAGGTAGGTCACAATATCACTCTGTTTGAAAGGTAACAGTCCTTACAACCTATCTATAATGCCATCGATTCCTGCCGAGTCCATGACGTGTATATATGTAGTTATCGTTTGTTCACGAGCGTACATGCCTATCTCTGCATCGGGAATACACTTAAATTGCGATATAAATGTATGGCATGTGTGTGCTAAGTGTATATAGATAATGCATCCGCCGCACAGTACAACACATGTGCATGTCATATAAAGAATGGCGTATACGATGACTGTTCTAAGTTCTGGTCCCAATGTGGCCCGACCTCTAACTACTTGCAACAGGGAAGATTTTGTATATCGCTAAAGAGACCGTTAGCGAGCACAGAGCACGTCTGTCGCTTGTACTATAGATACGTTGGTTTACACCATTGTCTACCTATGATATAACGTGCCTATTTATAAATATCATGAGTGGTATATATGCATATGAAATATATATGTAACAGTATATTGTACGAGATATGTGCATGCAATAGATGCAACACATGGACACACAGACACACACACACACACACACATCATCATATACATATATATATATATATATATATATATATACATGTATATATATATATATATATATATATATATATATATTATATATATGTTATATAATAATAATATAATATATATATATATATATATATATATATATATATATGTATATTATATATATATATATGTACACATATATATACATACGTACATCATCATATATTGCATGTGCATGTATTAACGCCGAATATGTATGGATCTAATGCATCAATTCAGTTTATATATATATATAATATATATATACATATATTATACATGTGTGCATATAATAACAAGTTGAATATGCAATCCATACACACATCAAAATTTGTGAAGTTAATATAGTATAGCATATGTATGTATATGCATATATACATATATACATATATATATATATATATATACATAATATATATATATATATATATATATATGTATGTATATGTGTATGTATATATATATATATATATATATATATATATATATATATATATATATATATATATATATATATATATATATATATATATATATATATATATATATATATATATATATAAATTTTATTTATTACACATATGCATATACTACATATAATATCTACACATGTACTAATATAAACATGCATATATTATAAAGTGCATATGCATGGAACATAATATGTATATACATTGTCACTCATATATCCTTCAACATAATACACTGAGTTGGCGAAGCGCCGCGATATAGGTTCTGAGCGTTTGATTATATGATAGGGGATCCGATATGAGGACCTTTTAAAATGGGCGAATTGCATAAGCGTAAATTAGTCTGTGTTTGTAATTTAGACTAATCCAGACTGAGAGATGGACAGAGTATATGTCTGCGATTCTAGTATTCAGTTTCATTTATGTATACTGATGGTGTATCCCATACAGTCGTCGCCGGTTACTCGCACGGCTGAAGGCCTTACTAGTGACCTTCCTCGGAGAGTATAGAGTATCTGCATTTTAATGATCTTCCTGGTGCTGTATAGAGTATAGTATAGCATAATATAGTATAGAGTACAGTATAGTATGGAGTAGGATATAGTATAGTATAGTACAGTATGTGGTATAGTACAGTATAATATAGTATGATATAGTATAGTGTAGTATAGTATAGTATAGTATGGTATAGTATAGTATTGTATAGTATATAGTACAATATAGTATAGTATAGTATAGTATAGTATAGTATAGTATAGTATAGTATAGTATAGTATAGTATAGAATAGAACAGTATAGTATAGGTATAGTATAGTATAGTATAGTATAGCATAGTATAGTATAGTATAGTATAGTATAGAATAGAACAGTATAGTATAGGTATAGTATAGTATAGTATAGTATAGCATAGTATAGTATAGTATAGTATATAGCACGGTATAGTATAGTGTAGTATAGTATAGTATATAGTACAGTATAGTATAGTATAGTAAAGAGCATAGTATAGTATATAGTTTAGACTAGGCAGTGTGATCAAATCTCCTCTACATCGTCATCCGCATAGGCGTTGTTGTGACGAAGCCCTCGGAGACCTATGCACCACACAGTACACCGGTTTGTGATCCGCACACACGGTTGCTACTGTATCACTTCGCTCATTCAAACTAATCTTGTCCTCATTGCTATGCCAACGCTTTTATCTCAGGGCTGGTCGCCATACTCGTGACGTTCCTGATAGAGCGGTTGGGCGGGTTGGTGGGTGGAGTGATAGGGTCTACCCCTTCTATAACCATCCCCACAGTCATAGGTATAGCTCTCAGTAGTGACGAGACCCAGGATGTCTTTAATGCCATGACCGCCATTCCAGTAGGATTGCTGGTGACAGCCTCGTTTCTGTTGGTGTGGAGGTACCTTCCGCTGCCCTTGACACAGAAGCTGCACGTCGAGTCAAGGGTGTGTGCGTGCGTGCGTGCGCACGTGTGTGTGTGTGTGGTGTTGCTATAAGCGTATGCACATGCGTGCCGCTGTATCCGTGTTCGAGTCCTCAGTATATGCATATCTATCTATATCTATTTATATCTATCTATATCAATTTATATCTATTTATATCTATGCATATCTATTTATATCGCCCGCCTGTCATTGCCCGTTTCATGGTCGCGTCACGGTCGCAGGCACATACAGGTGGGTTAGCTACTGCAGCCATTCACGGCTTCCGCATGCACTCCAGGCACAAGGCAAGCCACCGCTGTTTCTCTCAGTATCCGCCCTATACTTCGCCTGTGTGCGTGTGCGAGTTCTATACCACGCTAACTAAACCGTCCCACACCCCCCCCCCCCCCTACCCCTTCCCCTTTGACTCAACAGAATGCGCTCTGGCTTACGTTGGCGACCAGTCTGTGCGTATGGGGCGGTTTCGCAGTCATCAGCGTTATCAGCATGCAGCAAGTGGGGTCT
>LUCW03000154.1:135000-155000 GCA_001586965.3 Sphaeroforma sirkka
GCAAATGTTAAGAACTGCATATCCTGCACGTGAAAAACACATAGTAACTATACAGGCACAGGCGCATGGTACTACATAAAAGGGCTTTCAGATGACAGTGCATGTGTGCAAACGTTAAAAACTGCATATCCTGCACGTGTGGCTATTCTATCTGTTGACACTTATGGCGATAGCTGCCTATACACACAAAGATGCGTATGTGTATGTTTGCCACACACATTTCTTAATAAAAAGTATTTTTGGAGGGTATATGTACATGTATAGGCATAATACAAGTTTATAACAATATGTTAAGTAGGTACAAATGTATGTTCACACCGACAAGCACACCCACCTCATGTCCTTGGAGAACGCGCACGCCATAACGCGCATCTCCTTGACCCTAGGATGCTTCAGACTCACCACAATCGCCTTAGTAACCAGATCAAACACAAGCACAGCCCCTCCGCCCGTGCCCACGCACATGTACCGTTTGTCATGACTCACATCGAACCTACACCAACCCGCTCCAAACCCTCTGGACTTAATGATGGTGCTCAGGACCACTCCAGTGCCCAAGTCCCACTTCATAGTGTGGTTGTCAGTGGATTTGCTTAGTATTGTATGGGCATCGAGATAGTGCAGCGAGTCTACGGCGGTGTTGTGTTTGCTGAAGAGGGGTTCCGGTGCTCTGATGGATATGTCGGCCACCTCGCTTATTCCGTCACGCATGGGAATAGGCAACTGCACCACACTCCCGTCCTGGCACCCCACCAGCACGTGCAGGCCATCCCCTGACGCACACAGACTGGTAGGCGCACTCTGTAGCTTGCACAGAGAGAGACAGTGCTTCGTGTCTGTGGGGGGGCAGCCGTTGAACTTAGGGGGTTCCACAGTCAACTGCCATGCTCGCACGCTCCGGTCGCTTTTGCTAGCGGATACGAACACACCGGGCCGACACGGAACAGCCTCCAGTAGTGTGACAGAGCCTACAGATGAGGTACACAGATATTGGTATCGTATGTATATGAAAAGGGTTAAAATGTGTATATGGGGTAAGATGTGTATTTGGGGTAAGATGTGTGTTTGGGGTAATATGTGTGTTTGGGGTAAGATGTGTATTTAGGGTAAGATGTATATTTGGGTAAGATGTGTATTTGGGTAAGATGTGTATTTGGGTAAGATGAGTATTTGGTATGCTTGCGTACTAGCTGAATAAGTGCACCCTTCATCAGTTAATGAAGGGGTTGGCTGTATCATCCACGTGCGAGTAGACAGGGTATTAGCGTATGACTCTATGAACGTCACCTAAATAAACAAGTGGGAAGGTGTGTACGTGATCCCGTTTGTGAGTGGAGGTAGGTATCTATCCCGCAAGTTCCGTCTAGGGCAGCACGTGTAACGTTTGATAAGCATGGGTTATAGCAACACTATTGACAGTGCACCTTATAACAACACTATTGACTCAAGCCCGATCCTTAGGAAGCACTATACGAACGTATGCGGGAGTGTGAGGTAGAAGAACCAGTACGATGATAATCGTCAGGTGTGATATGAGAACTCCTTATGTTCTACGCCTAACAAGAGTGCTTGGGCGTCTACCAACAGCAGCGAGCAGAGGGGTATCCGGTATCTCCGCTTACAATTACCAATGAGTTATGTAAAGTATAATCACCTACCACTCCCCCTACAACTACCCATGAGCTATGTATAGCAAAAGCACCTACCACTCCCCCAACAACTACCCATGCGTTATATATAGCAAAATCACCTACCACTCCCCCTACAACTACCCATGCGTTATGTATAGCATAGTTACCTACCACTCCCCCTACAACTATTCATGAGTTATGTATAGCAAAATCACCTACCACTCCCCCTACAACTACCCATGCGTTATGTATAGTATAGTTACCTACCACTCCCCCTACAACTACCCATGAGATATGTATAGCAGAATCCCCTACCACTCCCTCTACAACTACCCATGAGTTTTGTATAGATCACCTATCACTCCAGTTACAACTACCCATGCGTTATGTATAGTACAATCTCCTACCTCCATGGCCGTGGAACTCAGCAACCTCAGCCAAGCGTCCGTTGGAAAAGACACGCACAGTGTTCTCAGCACCGCCCACCGCAACTACCGCATCCCCACACTCTGAAGCCAGCCAGCACACACACTCCAACGTCTGTCCCAACAAAGTCGGGTATACATAAACAGCATGAGGGTACATCAGAACAAGGCAGAAACACGCCACCAATGAGAAAAGTGACTCAGATACAGCAGCTGTAGGATTGCATTAAGTGTAGGTAGGTGTCTGTTCAATAGAAATACGGCGTCTGGATACTTACCTGGTGCTCGTCTCCGATGTGTTGCAGCAGAATATCGACATGCGTGCCGTCTTGTTGTGCGTCTTCCTCGTACTGATTGATGTAGCTCTCTGTGTCGTATACATTCAACTGTTGCGAGAGGGGGTACGGTGTTACAGATGGACAGGGTCGTGTGCAAGACTTTGGAATGAACACACGTGTTCGGTGGGTGTTCCTGGATATCCTTCGCAGGCGTACAGCTCAGCGAGTATATATTCAATGCACGTGTACAAATCAGCGAATGTTCTTAATCAACCGTTGAACACTCAAACCGTGCAGGTGGTGTGTAAACTGCAACGGTGGAAAGGGGATCGTCCAAACAACAGTATACGGAAGTACACGCGGCTTAAAACGGGAGCAGTACAAATAAACATCAACACACTCAGCGAGGTCTTCAGGGCAAATACTACATACGGAGTGCGATAAAGCGAATAGCCAAAGGAAAAACAGAAAGTATAAGTAGCATTTTTGGAATTTGAGATTGTGGGATAGATAAATATACCGCCGTGTATAGAACATAGGGTACATAAACAAAAAAACGAATATTGAAAACGTACCTGTGTACCTCCGATGGTAGCAATGAGGTTCTCGCAGTTCTCGGCGCTCAAATTGAAGCGCACATCTTTGATTTCCTAAGCGTATCAGCACGTAAAATGTGTCAATATATAGTTATACATTTACACATACAAACACACACACACACATATATATATATATATATATATATATATATATATATATATATATATTATAGCATACATACATGCATACATATATGTATACACACACATATATATATATATTTATATATATATGTATTTATATATATATATATACATATATATATAAATATATATATATATACATATATAGATACTTATTCATATACAGATATTTATATATATATATATATATATATATATATATATATATATATATATATACATATACGCACACACACATATATATATATATATATATATATATATATATATATATATAGACCAGATGGTTTCTCTAGTATTGAACCCAGGCGACGTGCCGTAGCACCAGTAGTGCTGTGGTGGTTCGGTCCCTATATGTTGTGATGTAATCGCGTACTTTTTCCTGGGGCTGAAATGCTACTTTAATTTGCAACCACAATGTTGCCTTAAGCCTCTCTACTTTCAATTCAAGGAGATATTCTGTGTTGTAAACCACTACTCGCTGTAGCTAAAAGCATATTCATGCCACCGGCAATGAACAAACTTGTCAAGAATTTTTGCAGAGTATATGCTAAACGGGTGTACCATACATTCCGTAATTGTTACGGGTACCAACATAGTTCCTGAAATGTATTTCTGAAATGTATTTTACGTCATAATATATCAACATTCGTATATATAGTTCCATACGTCGATTCATGAAGCCATGCTTGCAACTATCAATCCGTTAAGTAATTCACCATCGAAACATAGAAATTTCTTACGAACATGTTGTTGAAACCTTAGATCTGACCCATAATATCCAAAAAGACAATTAAAAAACTACAAATCTCTTTGTAAGTACCATTCTACAAATATATGCTGTAGGCCGATCAACCAGCACAGTAAAAAACCAATCAGCAACTCCCACTAGATCACGCCATTACAACGCCATTTCATACAACACATGCCCTCTCGCGACTCTCCTTATCACACCATCACAACGCCATATAATTCAACACATACCCTCTCGTGACTCTCCTTAACCACTCGTCTAAGTACCATGCCCTTGAATGTATCTTCTGCATGCTCAGCACTTGTGTTCAAATACCACGATGCAACCTTTTGTTTCATTCGTTCTAGTGCAGCTTCAGCAGCCACCGCAGCCTCGCGCTCCATTTTTATGTTCTCAATAGCTATACGTTCTTTTTGAGCAGTAGTATCTTTTGGCTTGACTTCGGCGGTGTTTGTGCTTGTATCTCCATTGACGATGGTAGTGTTGTCTTGCTCATCTATTTCCATCTTCGATGATGACGAAGAGCTCCCTGCGCACGCGTTATCGGCAACGTTTGCGGTCAACATGACGACTTATGTTAATTCTCGTATATAGAAATATATGTGTGTATGTACATGTGTGTGTTCATCTATGTGTGTATGATATATCTAAAAACCTGATATCAACGTCGATTACATACATCAGGTCTCAGGACCTATTTACTGTATAATATAATAATATATTGTATGTGAAATTTGCACCCATCGATAAACCGCCAAAAGTTCCTCTTTTGGATTTGGGCGGGAGATTAGTTGTGGATGTTCGGTATCAACTGACATATTCGATCTATCTTTAGAAGTGATTTAGCGGTGAAATATACCTGCTGATATAAACAATGATTGTGTGATCATTCATCAAACAGCCTGTCATCAGATCATGTGATGTGATATGTACTTCGTATGTTCATATAAATAACTATTTTCATATTATCTTGTTCGATTTTCCAGAAGGCTATGCTATTTTCATAATTTGAAATACAATCATATAGAATAACCATCATAAGCATCTGAATGAACTTGCTTAAGGTAGTATCACGGAAATTATCAAATATGAGCAAGAATGTGGAGATCGAGAGAAAGTACTTGGTTAAATCAGGGTGGGAAAAACTAGTCACAGAAAGCCACATCATCCGACAGGTATTGTACTTGAGAATAAGTGCACTCGCATCAAAAGCCGACATGCTACTTGTTATTTGCGTCTGTATGCCATCTAAATATTTATTTACTCACTTGTTGTGCTTCATAGGACTTTGATTGCTATGATAGCTAAGCTCAATAGCGAATATCCACTATCGTGCGAACAGCACAACCTTGAACTTTCAATATGCACATTGAAATATATACGAACCATACACACATAATAATACATATATATATATATATATATATATATATATATATATATATATATATATATATATATATATATATATATATATATATTCATCCACACGTGTGTGTATATGTATATATGCACACAAAACACACACATATATATATATATATATATATATATATATATATATATATATATATATTATATAAGTGTGTGTTTGTTTGCGTATGCATGGTATCATGTAATGTTTCTTTGGGCTTTGTGATACAGTTAAGTGGGAAGCAATCGTAGCTATGCGTTCTTACAGGTAGATAGCTTGAGCCGAAATACTCATATAAGAAATCTGCTCCACTTCTATCTGTTTTGTATGTGCGATCGTAAGTTTATATACAATTAGGAAGTTCAGAAGATTAAACATACGTACGTGCCGCGATTCATCGCCATTGAAATGATAATATCATTTAATATCACTACGAGCTGTTCCCCCCCCCCCCCCCCGAACCCGAACGTATTGTGTGAATAAACAATGGTCTGTGGACCAAAATGTACGTCGAGCTAAAGAGTTATATGTTTCGAATATGCCAATTGATTTTTGATGTTGTGAGATATTAATTTTTGTACAGAATGTGTCGCAAAATCACGTGTAATTGAGACAAATAGCTGCTGAAATTGAAACAAGTGCTTCGATTAGTTCAACTTGTCGCTTGGAGCGGTACGTTTCTTTTATTATGTCTAATCTTTTCGGCGTGATGAATTATAAAGTGACATCGCGCGTCCCTATGATAAAGTTCAAGTCCTGTAGCATTCACTCCGCGTCTGAACAATATCGTTACTAAGCTATCTATATATCACACATGATTCTAACATGGTGAGAGTGAAACATGTACTAGATTATTGCTTTCAGGCAGCTGAAGATATACATTGTTGTAGTGAACATAACATGCCTAGTCCTAACTGGTGCACGATGTGTGCTCACGTACCCCTACTGATGCACATGTTCATATCTGCTCAGTGATGCGTGGTCAAAACAACACATCTGCATCCCGTACACCCCATTCAGTCCTCCCAATCTAGCCTACTATTGTTAGCGCCTACATGCATCTTGAATGTCAAATTCCCAGGGCTATCTGACACAAGATCGAGCGCGCACAGTCAGAGTCAGGAGAAAAGATGACACAGGATTTCTTACCATCAAGGTAGGTGTCTGGTCATGCGATCGTCGCGTTCTGTTCGTTTTACGTAGTAATTGGAGATGCTTGCCTCAACCTTTACGCCCAACAACGTGTAGATACCTGTCATTATGAGACTTGTTACATATCCGGAATTGATTAGGGGGGTGTTTGCCCACATTGGTCGAATGTGAGGCTTCGTCTAATATCAAGTGGTCCTTTTTACCCCCAACTCAAATGCGATTGAGATTGTTAATGGTTCAGACCACTATGCTAAGCGACACTTACCTATCAAATGTGCACATGCGAGAGAGAATAAAACCATCACAATTTAATAGCAGTTAGACAACGAGAACCTCCTTGTCTACCTTTCACTTCTCCGTTCAATAGCCAGGTGGTGGAGGGCAAGTAGCGCAGAGATTCATATTCTAACTCTTTCAACATTTGTATTTAACAGGGCATATCAGTAGGTGCCACACGGTCTGAGTTTGAATACGCCATACCGGCATCAGATGCTGATGACATGTATGTGCACTCATATTGAGTACACGTTGCGGAATATTGTTGGGCTTGACCCGTGTTTCACGTACAAACAGAGATTGAATGAGGACACAAATTCCAAATACTTTTTTACCAACCTAATACGTTGATCACCTTACAATGAATTTGGGTTCAACACGAAACGCCATTGCAATCTTGAGTCAGAAACGGTCTAAGATTAACGGCAATGTGCACACTGTGCTCCGCTGTGGTCACTTTAAAGTATCCTTAGCTGTCCCCTCGTCGCAATGCGATTGGCGTTGTACCGCTAATATCCCTCCTGTGGCTTGCTCGTACAGGTTGGAAACGCTATGCTTCAGACCGTTTGTGGATAAGGTCAGACACATCTACCCGGATAAGGAGAACAAGTATGTCTCTGCGTCAGTAAAGAATTGCCTGGGAAATTCTCATAGCGAAGTACTTCTCATGGGGAAGGATTTTTTTCTGGTCATTCTTCGCAATGAGGTTGATTGAAGAGGATATTTCAGATATAACCAATAGATACAATACCGCCACTTGAGATCTAGACTACGAAGAATCCTGCCGCTAATGTCGGCCTCATTTTCGAGCTTGTTGTAGTGTTTCCTATTCAATTCGAACAGGGTTCGCCATCTCATTCGCATGTGGCTCTAGTTTGAACCTTTAAGCGATACATACAATGCGTACACCCTTCTAATGTGCTCATATCCCGTTGTTTGTCCGTATTTGGTAGTGTTGTGTGGGAAATCGACGAGTTCAAGGGCGAAAATTCAGGATTGATTGTGGCCGAAGTGGAGCTAGAGAGTGAGGATTACAAGCTCACGTTACCTGACTTTGTGGTCAAGGAAGTCACAGGCGATGTTCGGTACTATAACTCGCAACTGTCTGACCATCCGTATTGCAATTGGACGAACGAGGAAAAAAACGCTGAATGAACCCCGTTTGAAAGCGGTCAAATAAAAATCTTAATATGAAAGTTTGGCGATTCCAATTGCAACTGTATTACTGCAGTATTTCATACGGTTGTAAACTTTTTCCAATATCTGAACGGTTTAGTAAGTCATCCTCATAATATTTCTACTTCTACTTCTAGAGAGTGTGCCATAATATCTGCACGAACACTTCTGCAATTGTACTCAACCGGTATCATACCAGTTATGGCTAAACCACAAAAGAAAACGACTCATAACTCTTCGAAGAGGCACAACGTGTGGCAAGTTCCCATTGACTTATCTGAATCTTCCCTGCTATCGAACGTTCCTATACCCTCCCACTATCATATATGACACTTGTATTATATATTTTGGATCTAAAACCCTAAAATCTAAAATGGTAAATATTTGCCGTTGTGCATACATCATCATCATCCTAACTACCACCTGCAAGCCAATCAAAAGCGTAGGAATAGCACGGGTACATCATTTGTGGAAACGCAAAATCAATTGCTCAAAATAACGCCACACAAAAAAGTACTAATTTGTTCCTATTTATTCATTCACCCATTTTTGACTTTTGACCGACGCTCCGAAACTTCAAAAGTTCACATCACAGCCCAGCCAGCACTCTGAAGTCTGAGCCTGGGAGCCGTGGCCCGTGAGGCCACTCTCAGAAGGCCTCAGTTCGTTCTTCTCCATTTTAGAAAACGTTTCAAAAAGCAATCGGGGTTGCTTTATTAATTTTTAAAAACGTCTGTGCTTATTTTTATTAGCCCTGTCGGGATTTAAAGAGTCTGGTGGGTATAATTTTCGAGTGAACAGTTTAGATTTTTTACGTTAAAACGTATAGCTTTCCGTTCACGTTGAACGTTTACTACATTGGTGCAGAACGCTAGTGTGGACTCATTCCTGTTCGCATCCAGACTCCAGAGATTTCAACTGCAAATATAAAGCATATAAAGTGTCCGTAGTCTCAAGCTTGTGCACTATTCTTTACATCTGGAATAATGTATCACACGTCTACACCCGCCTGTTACTCAATTATAGACTATTATATAGAACACACGATATAATCGTAGTGCTTCAGGTCGTATAGTTAACATCACGGCGGGGCCAAGGCTAAGTGCACATCATATTGGGCCGACATTTAGCACTCTAATAGTCACGAGTTGGGACACGTTCTTAATAACTAAGCGTACTAGATAATGCATGAGCACATAGACATCTAGCATATAGTATAACATGGTTGCCCTCGGTAAGTGTCGCTTTGGGGCTGATTGCTGGTATGGACGGTTTGCATGCAGATACTACCACCCCCTGGAGGAGGTTTCTGCAGTCGAATACGTGGACAGCATCGCGCTGGATTCCTCTGGTGTTGAACTGAGTATGTAGCTGTAAGCTTAAAAAAAATGGGGTTGCAAGTTTGGACTGATTTGGCGTAGCATGTTGTCTCTTTTCCGTGGCTTATTCTTGTTCTTGTCATAGACTCAATACTTAACATGGAATCGTGCGTAGCGGCTGTGTTGGGCGGTGTCTATCCCCTGTCCAGTGAAGAAACAACCACTAAATTGCGGCCGGAAACACTAGTATTTCCAATATTCTACGATGCATGAACATGCGTATGTTTCGTACTCCTTATATATGCTCCTTACAATTATACACAGTCTGCGTTTCTCTTACCTTGAACTGAGATCATGCGTACGGTGCACATACAATACTTCGTTCCATTCGTATGCCTACACTAATGTTGTCATTCGATCTTGCTTACTGCAGTTGATAACCAAGTAGAGATAGATGACGGTATCGCCGGTTGTCCATCAGTCCCATGCGAGCCGCTCAGTCTTAAGGAGTGTGCTATAGCCGCACTGGCTCGAAGATATAGGTAAGTATCTAGAATATAGATTGTTGAGTTAAAATACATATCTATGCGATGACATCTACATACCCGATCCTATGGGTATGTGTCGAGAGTGTGGGTATGTTTTGGCGGCGATATCGGTGCCTAGTATTTAAAAAATATAGCTGTACTGTCCGTAATTGTTCTACCAGCCCTCCTGGTTTTCTGCCAAAGTTCGATACTTATTATCATTGCCTGTTGATCATTCTCACAGCAACCCTGATGCTGCCAAGGGCGTGCACGAGTTGTACATTGCTCCGTGTCCACGTAAGGTACACAGCCAGCTGTTGTCGTCCTTCAGCTTGATTCCGTTACTGGAGCTCAAGAAGTCTAAGTCGTAAGTCGTTTTGTGTTGTCATGTTGTTGGAAGTGGCTCATATACTCTACTCTGCTAGGTGCCGTTGAAAGCTAGCGCCGGGCCATGAACCATTAATGAACCATTACGCTGCTAAATCACAGTGCATGCATAAATCTATCACCTCGATCTTTCTGTCAGGTTTGTGTTAAAAGCGCCGCAAGCACATATCCACATGTACCAACCTCCAGATCAACATATGATTTGGGTGTAGGGTTTAGGACATATCTGCTTCTGTTGTAGCCGTCTGGTATATCGCATCACACGCTCATCTGTTTTCATATCATCTTCTTCCCGCCGCTGGATGTTTTGTTCACTTACCTTCAGCTTGAAAAGGTCCATCACACCCAGTGTTCTCAAACTGTCGACGGATACTGATGCGTTTAAGTGGGAAACCGTAAAACTACTGCGAAAAGCAGACTCGGTAAGCTGTTGAAGCAATTGATGTGATATGAATTCCGCAGTGAGGCATTTATTGATACCATCAATACCGCTTTTTCTATTCAGTTAGCAGGTTAATATCTATCGGTGCGGGTTCACTACAACGTACATCAAACGCATGAGCTTGATCTGCGGGGTGTATGTAGCGGCTTACTTCGTTCCCTCAGATACTTGTGCAGTATATTTAATTAACCACTGTTGTCTGCTCATTTCAGAAATTCGATCTGGGTGAGGACGTCGAGTTGTCAGAATACATCGGGTCTGACGAAGATTGGATTCGTTTCCGCTCGGCCGCCTTGAAGTCCGTCGATAGCACGGTATTGGCTGATTGAGGTTTAGTTTCTGCAGCGTGCGCACATGTGGTGGTATATGCCGGGGAAGGCTATCTGGTTAGAGGGTGTAAGATGTGAAGTTCCGTGGCCGAATGTTTGTGGTGTAGATGGTACCATTGACTGGAAATTTAAGAGCTTGTTTGTCGGTTTTTCGTTGATGATGATTTGCAATGAGTTGTGTGAGCTAATGTCTTCATATACTGTATACAGGTGCGGTTCTGGGCTCTTTACAAGAAGCGCTTTCCGCGGATGATGACCTCGGCAGACTGCTCAACACAGAAAGAGTTCTTACACGTAAAAAGTGAGTAGGTTGGATAGTCTAAATTTGCGCACACATTCTGCATAATATTCCTATGTGTTGCGTCTTGTATTGTATTTTGGTGCCTGTCTCAGATATTTATTCTGAATGTCTGACACCCTCTCAATGCTCTCATGATAAGGACTATTCCTGGAGGAGTTAAGGGTTGAGTCGGGCATCAAAGCCAGCTGGCCTAGCTATCGCACTGCGCGTGGAGGTGAAGCTTTTGGCCAGCAGTCCGGTAAGGTAATGAAATTATGGGAAGCGCGCCTCAAAGCTACCACAGAAGTGACTGCATGGGTGTGAAAGCTAATATAGTGCAGAAAGATATTCAGTTTGAATAAATGAATTTGCGAATCATTAAAAAAGGCATTTTAGTGGGCTTTCCCATTGTACTCAATGCGTTGTGAACAATTCGCCATTATCTGACGATACTGTGTACAACAGATTACTATTAAACAAATTCATAGTCAAAGTACATCGATTATTACAAAAATTGGGCTGGTCCGCATTCGGAATGACCTAGAAACCTTTGCGGATGTAGCCTGGCACAATATCATGATTTTTACAGAATATGAACAACCTTTGAATGCGACGGACGCTAACCACATGGGAAATCAAAAGTCATATAAAAGAGATATCTTGATTGTACATGAATAGTCTTTGAATGCGGCAAACACTAATCATGGAGAATCAAAAGTCATATAATTCAGTAGAAAGGACTTTTCAGCTAATGAGCCAACCCTAGAATTGATAGACGCATTACTGCGGGTGTTCTAGTTCGAGTATATTTATTTGCCGACAGTCTCCCAATGGTGCCTGCTCTATATGATGCTTTCAGAGTATTGTCAACTTCTCTCGAGGATATAAAACTATACTATACAGTGTGCTTATCCTACTATCGACTTTTTAGATGTGAGGTACAAATGGACTACCTAAGTACCTAAGCTCGAGAACCCAAAAGTAGCCTACTACTATGGATCCTTGTGTAATCCCTTTTACGTACGCACTTCATCAATTGCCTCGCAGTATATTCTCGTTTGATTGCAGCTGAAAATAACACTGCGATCGAATAAAAGGTTGGCTCTGGGTCCACGTAGATCAGTGATCGAATAATTAGCCGACGCTGTGATACCCTCAACATTCACACCCATCTTAATAGCCCCATATCTACCATTCAGATCACCCACTTCACACGCGTACGGATCCGATTCATATAACTCTGGATCGCAGGTGTAGTTGTAACCCTGGCCGACTGTCCTTTCTAATGCTTCGCAGCTCGCTTGCTCAGCTGTACCGGGGCCACATGCCAGTGTTTCATCGTAAACCCCTTCGATTCTGGGTGTTCCCTGGCCATCTCCGCATGCCATATCCATACCTTCCCCTCCTGTGGGTCTTCCATTGTGGACGGCCCAGGTCAGGTTGAATGATCTCCGGTCAGAATTCATGCATTCTTCATACAGACCTGAGTTTATATCTACTATATCAACTACTACACTGACGTTCAAGCCGTCACGTGTATCTTGAAAAGTGATATTGCCCACGGCCAATCCATTATCGAGGTTGGCACGTGCAGTTTGGTCAGGTTGTTCTGGTACTGTTGCCTGAGGTACAATTGTGCTGACAGCAATATCAGCAATCACAACAGCGGCTGAGGAAGGGCTCGGGGATGCAAAGGGGTCCTGTCGTGCACAAACTAGGGCAGGGCCGGATAACCCGGTCAAGAACACGAGCGCACTTTGGAGTTTCATAATGTATTGTGGGCGATGTATCTCCGATATGTATTTCAGATGTATGTATATGGGCAATTAGTTGATTCTATACGATCGTGTGAGGTTATAATGCTATGATCCTATGGTGTATATCATTGTGCGATGCAAAGTCGGCATTCTGGTACAGGGAGTTAACAGTATGCAGGTACGCATAAGGGGCATCGACATACAATCATACATAAATTAATGCGAGATTATGCAGCAATATGGATACGAACGAGTGGATTTGCGGACACCAATCAAAATTAATTATAGAATGCATTTTCTTGTGTTTTGTTTGGAATTCCTCATGATGGCATTTCTATTTTGGAACGAAAATATCAGTCATCAAAAAATGTGTTTAGGTCTCATGCAGTGCTGTGCCTAAATATACCATACATAGCCTCCTAAAATAAAAAACCCAAAAACTTTTACTATTTAGAAGGCTATCAAAACTGGTACCTAAACTCCAAAACATGTGGCGATGTCACCTAATTTTGAAGCATGTTTGGCTTTATAATTATTTTAGGACGCTATGAATAAACCCTAAGAATGAAACCTTAAAATACTCTAATTACTCATACCCCTAGAGATTTAAACCTTATATGTACCCTAAATTTGACGAATCATATAAAAGAAGCCTTTGACCTTGCTCATCGTCCTCAACTGCTCTCTCTCACTCGCTTTTCTCCTCTACTCTCTCTAGTCTACCAAATACTATTTACTATAGAGAGAGTGAGTTGTGTGAACTCAGAGTTGTGATACAAATGACCTCGAGGTGGATGAATCGTGGTGCATATATATATATACATTTATTTATATAGACTTCTATGGAGAGAGAGAGACAGGAAAATATATATCTCATTCAAAGATAGTTGTAGTATCAAGCATCTGACAGCACAGATAAGGGTAGCGTTAGTCGTTATAGTAGATACTAGGTTTTTATAACAAACATGTCTAGGGCAAAGCGCGTACTATCAATTCAATCACATGTTGTATCTGGCTACGTGGGGAACAAAGCCGCCACCTTCCCCTTACAGGTATATTTCTAACGAAAAGAGGATGGTGTATTTGTATTACATTCCTTGTTATGTGCAGTCGCACTCTACGTTCAAACGTTTACATATCGATTGTGGCATATAAAACCTTACTCCACGATTTCTAGTGTTCAACATAAGAAGTACCTGGTTTTATTCTGCAGTTATTGGGATATGAGACGGATTGTGTTAACAGCGTAAACTTCTCCAACCACACTGGATATCAAAGTTGGAAAGGCACTGCTATGGACGGCAATGAGCTTTCGGACCTTATCGAAGGGTTGACAAAAAACGACTTGGGAGCCTATGATTTTCTACTCACCGGTACGTGAGTGGTAGTTGCGGTTCGTTCATGTGTACTCTGGAAGCCCGGACAAAGGTGATCCATAACCATCTCACTTACATTTGATATCATAATAAACCTGTTTGAATCTGTTAACTATATATATATATAAATATAATCTGTTAACTATATATATATATATATATATATATATATAAATATATATATATATATATATATATATATATACATATTCATATTCATATATATATATATATATATATATATATATATATATATATATATATATATATATATATATATATATATATATATATATATATATATATATATATTATACATATATAACAACATATATATATATAGCATATAATATGCATTTATATTTTTTTATGTATACATATAGTTTATAAATGTGTGCATATATACATGTAAATATATAATACATATAAGCATACATATGTATATAATAATGTATATATGTATATAATATAATAATATATTAGGTATATAAATATATTATTATATATATATATATATATTACATATAATCAATATATAACATATTACACATATTTGGCTGCTGTTATATTTAAACATTTTTTTTTAAACATTTGTAATGGTTGTATGCATGCATGCAATGCACTGTGCATGCATGTACGTATGCATGTATGACATTAACCATAATATATATATATTATTATTATTATACATAATATTACACAGCAATTGTTATTACATACGTACGTACGTACGCATGCATATGTAATATGCATATTATATTACATATTATAATATTATATTATTTACATATTTTCATATATATATATTAATATACATATATTATATAACATACACATAATTATTACATATATGATTGATGATGTGTTTTGTGTATGTATTATATATTGATGTTATATGTATATACATGTATATATATACAGATTATGGACATGGATGCATGGACACATGGAGACAGACAGATGAGAAAGAGACAGATGGATATGATTTTAACCTTTATGTCTTGTAACATGTTCATATATATATTATATATATACATATGGACAACATGTATATATATACATATATATACATATATAATATATCTGTCATCATGTCATCTCTGTATTATATGCATATATATATATATATATATATTATCACATATGTCTATCCATCATCCATTCATCCATGCATATGCATATATACATATATATATATATACATAGCATATAATATTCATTTTTTATGTCTTTAATGTCCGTAACATATACATATAATATATACATAATACATACATATTATTAATACATATACATATGTTATTACACATATAGTAATATACATCCATCAACATACATATATATTGGCATACATATAAATACATATATATACATACATATATATATATGCCATACAATTATACAATACATATATATGTGTGTGATGTGCATTGTGATTTGGATACACAAATACCAGAGTTTGTGTATGTTTTTTTTTGTGAATACATACATATACATGTATATATGTACATATGCATATGCTACATTATGTTAATATCGTCTTACATGATTATGATTATGTGCATTATAATATCCATAATGTATAATATATAATAATAATAATAATATTAATAATACATATTATGCAATATACATAATACATACATAATAGCTATAATTGCATGTAATGTATCCACATGTGCACGCATCATATGCATGTAATGCATGCATCCATATAGCATGCATACAATATGCATAATAATTACAACATATGTATACATATATTATATATATTATATATGTATATATATATATTATATATATTATATATATGTATATATGTAATATATATATATACATATAATATATGTTATATATATATATATTATATATATATGCATATATATATATATATATATGTATATTATATATATATACAATATATATATATTATATAATCATAATATATATATATATATATATATATATTATTATATATATATAATATTATTATATATATATATATATATATATATATATATATGTAATGTATATATCCATATATATGTTTATATATATATATATATATATATGTATGTGTGTGTGTTTGTTTTGTTTTCGTTGCTTTATATGTGGTTTCATACATGTATATATACAATATTTTACGTCATGTGCACATATGTATGATAGGCAAAACTAAAAATTGAAATGCAGCTTTCTCATGTTATTGTCCTTTTTAAGTATATGTAAGGATTTTTTATTTTCAGCAGTCGAGTGTACAGTGTTCTTGAATTTTACTATACCTACGTGTCAGTATTTTATTCTGTGCGTGCATGTTATTCGCTTGTATATGAGTACTACAGTGTTTTTGCTTTTTTCAAAGGAATCACCCGTATGTCAGCCTTTTTAGATAGGGGTCTTCATGATTGTCCCTTTATATTACACTTCACAGGTTACATTGGCAGCGAATCGTTTCTGCGACAAGTCGTCGATACCGTCAAAGCTCTCAAGAAGATCAATCCCGATCTCCTTTTTGGTACGTACGCAGTTTCTGTACGCCAGCACTATACAGTTGCATGCTTTCTATTACAGACCATGTGCTTTGGGATTGCACACGCATGTGTACATACATGTTTGGTCGTTTAGTGTGTGGGGGCATTGTGCAGGTTGATATCAACCCACGACCTCGTGACGTTTGCCGATTGGGTTTTAGGGTTTGCGCCCTGTGGCATTCTGTGCCGAGACATCAATGGTGTTGTGCACAATGGCTCGATATAAACCGACATGCCTCACTACGAATAGCATGCGAGACCAGTCATACTAGAACTCCACTGTGACTCCATGTATTGGGCCTGTGATACTCCATTGCTCATTGTCGCGAAGATTATGTGACACAGTCAAACTGTTGCTTGGAATAACACTGGAGATACTCTGTTCATTATATACCTCCCATGCTTAGCACAAGTGGTGTGCATTGTATTAGGCATAGTCATATTGTTAATTGAGTACCACTGGAAGTACTCTATTCATTATACACCATGCATACTTAGCACAAGCTGCGTGAATAGTCTGTACCACAATCACACCACAACGTCGATGAGAATACGCGCACTCGGCTCAATCATACCAAATCGCACCTCACCACAACTACGGGCAGTATGTGACACAGTCATGGGTGATGATGGAGTAGGACTGTACGTACCGAAGGAGTTGGTGCCCATCTACAAGAACGAAGTCATCCCAGTGGCAGATATCCTCACACCCAACGCCTACGAAGCGGGGTGAGTGGATCGAAACGGCCCCTTTTTGTTGTTGTGGCTGTAGCTAGTGTTCGTATGGGATAGGCTCAGGTTCGTTTTGGAGATAGATTGGAATCAGGTGCGTACACAACCTTAAATTGCAACCAGGTGCAGACACAACCTTAGATTATAATCAGGTGCATACACAACCTTAAATTGCTATCAGGTGCATACACAACCTTAGATTAGAATCAGGTGTATACACAACCTTAAATTGCTATCAGGTGCATACACAACCTTAGATTAGAATCAGGTGCATACATACACAACCTTAAATTGCAATGAGGTGCATGCACACTCTCTCGCATATCGTTAGTTTGGGGCTCTCTATGCTATTCTCTGTGGCCATGAAAGAAACTCGCGCGCCGCTGTAGGCGTGCAGCCACACCGTTGACTCAGATCTGATAGTCGCCCTCATCTCGGGGCTATTTTGTAAACTGCGCCGGGTCTTGTGAATGTGTAAGGTGTCTGTAGTGGATAGAGGTCCAGCATATGATACCTTTTGTACAGGTTGGCTGCGTATTTTGTTGTGCACATGCTTTGGGTTCTAGGCTCAAGTCGTCGATAGAGACACAGTCAAACATATACAGAGTTATATACCAGATGACTTGTTCATGCACCCGTTACTGTGCTGTATACTGCTGACAGACAACTGCGATAGGAAATCTCCGCACTAATACCCTCTGCGATGGATGAATGCATATACAGACAGCTCACGGGCATAGACATACACACAAAGGAGGATGCGGTCAAGGCGCTGGCTGAGTTACACTCTATCTCCGGTATGTCTGTGTCAGCACACGCATGGCTGCAGCCAGTTACGACCACATTTGTTGTATCTGGCTTTCAACTCGTCTGTGGGTCTACTGGTTGTGGCTTGGTCATGCTCCTGGGGTGTATCGTGTGTCTGCGCAATCTCTGAGACCCCTGTGAAACGGATGGTACGTATTCGGCGTCTATACAACATCCTCATGTAATCATGACCATTCTATTGTATCCATGAACGTTTATTGCTCCGTGTTACGCTGGCTATGCCGAGCATACCTGCTCCAGTGGCTACTCGTGTATTCACTACAAGGGTGGTTACCCCCGATAATAACTCCAGTCTGTATTTTTAGTTGCCTAGGTATGCGACTCATCTCGAGCGATGAGTGTATGCAGATGCTCATACTTCAGTGATACATTTCTTCGTCATCATCGGATTGTATAGGGGCCAAGACGGTCGTGATTACCAGCGCAGTGTTGGATGAGGATAGGGATCACATCTACCTCTTCGCCAGTAATAAAGCGGACAGTCAACAGTTCTACGTGCCCATCCCCTTGCTAAAGGTGTGTACGCAGTAGCCCATGCTGGGTTTAAAACCCCTAAAATCCTAAAAATGCCAATGATGTTAATGGTGTTACCAAGTGTACGTACGACCCTTGCTGTTGTATGTCGTATGGTTACCATGTGTATGACCTTTTATGTCGTATAGTTACCAATTGTACCACCCTTGCTGTCGTATGGTTACCAATTGAACCACCCTTGCTGTCGTATGGTTACCAATTGTACCACCCTTGCTGTCGTATGCCCAGTGCACGGCCCTTGCTGTTGTTTGGCATGCGACACGGATTGGCGAGCATCTCTCAGTTCAGAGAGATACGAGTGCGTACTCTGGGAGTACTCCGCGCTGTGCTGCATGCGTGTACATTTATGAGACACTATGCCATATCTGCCGGCGTGCGTTGCCATGGCAACGCTTTAAGTCGTGTTTTTCAATACCCCCCGTGTGGCTGCTAAGTGTTGAACGTTTACGTCTTTTTGTATTGTCGTAGCCATCTGTTTGCTGTGGTGGTAGCGGACAATGACTCATACACCTTGCCCCGGGCACTCGTTTGACCGTTGTGGCTATAGAATTCATTCACAGGTTCGGGAGATCTGTTCACTTGTTTGCTAATGGCCTTCTTCGATAAAAGCGGCGGAAAGCTTGACGAAACGATACTCAAGGTACGCGTACATGTGTGAGCTGTGGCTGTACCAGTATCTGGTGCCAAGATACGTAGCATGAGACGAGGTACCAGTCGATTGAGTCTGTGTTTGTGTGTGAGCTGTGGCTGTACCAGTCGATTGAGTCTGTGTTTTTATGGATTGTCCTCGGCGCACACGGATATGCCTCCACATGAACTGAGAGGTGACACGCACATACGTCTATCACTGAGAGAGGGGTCTGAAAAGGGGGTCTCCCCCCCTACATTCTAAGTAATTGGATTTTGACGAGCTTCTTAGCCCATTTTCCACATATAGCTGCCCCTGCGCATTTGTCAATACAACTATTGGTACGTCAACAGCGTACAGAAACTGCGTCATTGTAACACATACGTATAGTGCTTTTACTCAATGCTGACATGCAATTGTTACAGGTGTTGGGTACGCTGCAGGTGGTGCTAAAACGAACAATAGACTACGCCAAATCGGT
>LUCW03000154.1:157500-167500 GCA_001586965.3 Sphaeroforma sirkka
AAACACAGGCTGATTCACACACTCAACCGGATAAGCGAGCCAGTGGTGTGCATGAGAATCTGGAGGCACACGCACAACGCAGTCCTATACGCGTACAGGATACTGTGCTGGTGGAGAAGCCTAATCTAGTCGAGCATACGGCTGAGAACGATCAAGTACCCGGTAGCGTAGCACGACCCATTGCTGCAGATGTGGATGCAAGCACACATACTGATGTACAAATGAACGATGCGAGTGTGCATAACGCTACACATGACAGGAATGGTGTGGCCAAAGGTGCCCAGACGGCACCTAATAATACAGAAATGGGTGTGTCAGCTATCACAACTAAGAATACGACTATTCACGCTGAGAAAAGACCGCATGGTGGAGTCGAATCATCAACCAGCGAACCAAACACACTACCCCAGGGAACGGAAAAAGAAATGGAAACGGAAACGGGAAAGGGAAAGGATGCGCTGGTAGAATCAGAGCCAACGGATACGGCTAGGACAGAAGGCGTACAACCAACGGACGGGCGACTGTATCGGAAGTTAAAGGAGGTGCAAGAGGCAGCTACAAGCAGAGCTCTCGCATGCTGTTGGTATGTGTTGCAAGTGTGTTATAATTGCAATGTTTTGGTGGTATTATGTGGAGTGTGTATTGTATTGGTGATAGTATGTGGAGTGTGTATTGCAGTAGTGGCAGTATGTGGAGTGTGTCTGTTTGAAGTTCGTATTGCCCTGTATATGACAGTAGTGGTAGTATGTGGAGTGTGTTTATTGTAAGTCCGTATTGGCCTGTATATGACAGTAGTGGTAGTATATGGAGTGTGTTTATTTTAAATCCGTATTGCCCTGTATATGACAGTAGTGGTAGTATGTGGAGTGTGTTTATTTTAAGTCCGTATTGCCCTGTATATGACAGTAGTGGTAGTATGTGGAGTGTTTTATTTTAAGTCCGTATTGCCCTGTATATGACAGTAGTGGTAGTATATGGAGTGTGTTTGGTTTAAGTCAGTATTGGCCTGTATATGACAATAGTGGTAGTATATAAAGTGTGTTTATTTTAAATCCGTATTGACCTGTATATGACAGTAGTGGTGATATGTGGAGTGTGTTTATTTTAAGTTCGTATTGGCCTGTATATGACAGACAGTAGTGGTAGTGTGGAGTGTTTTATTTTAAGTCCGTATTGGTCTGTATATGACAGTAGTGGTAGTATATGGAGTGTGTTTGGTTTAAGTCAGTATTGGCCTGTATATGACAATAGTGGTAGTATATAAAGTGTGTTTTTATTTTAAACCGTATTGGCCTGTATATGACAGTAGTGGTGATATGTGGAGTGTGTTTATTTTAAGTTCGTATTGGCCTGTATATGACAGTATTTGTCGTATGTGGAGTGTGTTGATTCTAAGTCCGTATTGGCCTGTATATGACAGTAGTGGTAGTATGTGGAGTGTGTCTATTTTAAGTTCGTATTGGCCTGTATATGACAGTAATAGTAGTATGCGCCATCCTTTGGCGCATGTTTGTGCTGATATGACAGCCCCCACGGTTGTGCAAAGCAGTCATGTCATACGTATGCTTCATCTGTCTGTGCATGTACTTCTCTGAGGATTGGTGTATGCTTGTGACTGTGTTTGTGAATGTCTGTGTTCATTGACATCCCTTTGATTCCCACCAGCACGTTGATCTTGATATCATTTCAGTGTTTTGTTTTGCCAAGTTTTAAGCTTCCATGTAGTTTTTTTCCTCGCGCGAGAGAGCGTGCTTTTTTGAATGTTTATGGTGACTCTAATAGCAGGGGATTGTGATTCCTGACCCAAAACTCGGAATTTGATAGTCTTGGGTTTGAGAATCAGGGTTGGCTTTTCTGATAATCAGGTACCTGTATGCTACAGTATTCCCTTCAGTATGGCATGAACTGTTTATTTCTGAAACTAGTTGTGAATTAGTTCGACTATTTCCGCTGGCACGTAAAGATGATCATCGGTATTAGACGGAACACAACCCTGCCGCCCTTTTCAGACACAGTTCGTTGCTATAGTAACCGTTCTGGCTTGAAATTCGTCATACCCTGGCTGCTGCGGGTGTCGATCTCCGACAATGAACGAGAAAATATAACTACGTTTGATGGAAAGTGTCGTACATAGTGTTCCCTCATATCCCCCCTCTCTCTCTCTCTCTCTGCGATGATTACGCCTCCTACAATGTCATCTGGTCTTAATAGAGCTAATAGCTTTTCAGAACAGATGTTTCATGGTGGATGGTACTCATATGTATTCCATACACTCACTCGTTCTTGATTCACACAGATGTTCCAATTGTTTCATAGTAAAGAGTATACTCATCTGTATGACGCACACCCATTCGTTCATACTTATCTGTATGACACACCCATTCGTTCATACTCATATGTATGACACACCCATTCGTTCATACTCATCTGTATGACACTCCCATTCTTTCATACTCATCTGTATGACGCACACCCATTCGTTCATACTTATCTGTATGACACACTCATTCGTTCATACTCATGCACCCATTCTTTCATACTCATCTGTATGACGCACACCCATTCGTTCATACGCATATGTATGACACACCCATTCGTTCATACTCATCTACATGACGCACACCCATTCGTCCATATGTATATGTATGACACACTCATTCGTTCATACTCATCTGTATGACGCACCCATTCGTTCATACGCTTTTGTATGACACACCCATTTGTTCATACTCATCTGTATGACACACCCATTCGTTCATACTCATCTGTATGACACACCCATTCGTTCATACTCATCTGTATGACACACCCATTCGTTCATACTCATCTGTATGACACACACCCATTCGTTCATACTTATCTGTATGACACACTCATTCGTTCATACTCATCTGTCTGTCCCTCACTCACTCGCTGCAGTTGGTCGCGCATGAAGGCGTGCTGCGCCCCCAAAGACGACGACCAGGATGACTTCTACGAAGAGATATTCGACCGCATGCAGCAGTTTCTACTACAGAGCATGAGGGTACGTGTAGTGTAACACATAAGTCGGGTTAAGTGTGAGGGTAGTAGTTGTGTCACATGTGAGTTAGGTTTGAGTTAGGTGTAGTACTCACCCATGACCACCTAGGAAGGTAAGTAGTAGTGGATGGTATCTAGAAGCAATACATGCTGTTTCATTGAAGGCGAGGAGAGTGGAGGCACTGAGTTGGGGACGGCTCTCTCAGTACAAGCGCTGTTGTGGTGTGATGCTGACATTGTATGATGTAGTTACCCCTATGACGGGTGTCTGATATATACTGCAGCGTATATGGAGCACTCGTGCGCATAGAAATACATGCCCACACATTGCGCTTATGCATAGACGCGGAACCGTTTGACACATGTGAGTACACGCACCAAATACAGTACCCGCATACGAATGCCTACGAGACGGATATTGTGAATACGTATCTTTTAAGAACGTGCATTATGAATACGCATTTGTAAATACGTAGTACAACCCCACAGCTGTCAGATGCACAGGTACTCATCACAGGTCTTTCAGTTAGGCGCACAGACGTACTGGCTCACCTTACTCTGCATTTTGAATTAGGATGAATTCGATCTGATTGTGGAAGAAACGGGAGTGAAAGCCAAATTGAACAACCTCGAGGTGTTGATAGACGATGCGAAGGCCAGAGACCAAGACGCCACCACCCCGAAAGCGAAGAGGAGGTACTGTGTTGCCACGTGTGTGTGTGTGTGCGTGTGTGCGTGCGTGTGCGTGTGCGTGTGCGTGTGCGTGTGCTTGTCATTGTGCATGTGTTTGTACTTGATTCAGACAATTGAACATTATTATACAGTTAGTTTGTGCACATAAGAGGACTTTCTCTGTGAGTGAGTGTGATCTGCCTATGTTGAGTCCGTTGTATACCACCATCCACCTCCTAACACCCTTGCACTACACACCATCGCTACAGGCGGCATGTGTCTGACGCAGAAACGATCATCCGGTCACATATGATCCCAGTTAAACTAAGCCAAATAGAGACACTGAAGAGTGAGCTGGCTGAGGTGTGGGTGTTGTGTGAGTGGCGTGTGTGGGTTGAACTGAGCCAAATACAGACACTGAAGAGTGAGCTGGCTGAGGTGTGGGTGTTGTGTGAATGTCGTGTGTTCTTTAAGCTGAGCCAGATAAAGACACTGAAGAGTGAGCTGGCTGAGGTGTGGGTGTTGTGTGGGTGTTGTGTGGGTGTTGTGTGAATGTCGTGTGTTCTTTCAGCTGAGCCAGATAGAGACACTGAAGAGTGAGCTGGCTGAGGTGTGGGTGTTGTGTGGGTGTTGTGTGTTCGTATTGAGTCCGTTTGGTGCAGGCGGGGCAGTTGCAGTTGGGCGGTGTAGCGATTTCATCCACTCGAGTTCTCTCGAGTGCGCTGGTCGGTGTGTTTTGAATCGTAAGGTGTGCTTGTTTGTTTGAAGTTCCTTTAAACTTCAAGCCAGGGTCCGTGTGTGTGTGTTGTATCTGCGTCATTCTGTGTATCACTGTCTTTCTCTCCGCTCGAAATGGCGCCATGCATATACCAATACTGACTATGACAACGTTCTTCGTTTCTTGTGCCCACCCCTACTATGGCATGCCCTGTGCAGCTCCGCGAAACCACCGCCAAGCAAGAGAAAGCGATTGAACTAGAGAAACAAACGGTTCAAGCCTTATTCCGAGATGTCGAGATCAAGTCCGAATCGCTCACCAGGGTATGTCGACCCACCACCATCCCCCACGCCCAAATGAAGGCGCATGTATACGTGGGTGTGGACAGGCCTACAAAAGGGTCTATATGCGCACGCACGTGCACACATGTTTGTGAGCAGCACATGCTGTTCTCATGAGACCTCACTGCAATGCCTCGCAGAGACGTCGACTCGTGTGTAACGGCGTGTGGCCTATACTTGCTCGCGTTGGCATGACAACGTGTGACGGAGTGGTCGTGTTGTCTTGTTGCCGATACTTCCTGTGTCCATATCCACGAGTGTGTGTGTGTGGCTGTGTGCTTTGCGGATGTGGTGGTGTGGCAATGGGTGTGTATGGGTGACGTGTGCGGCGTATGCGCAGTGAGTCTTCTCTCAGTGCCGTTTGACGGTGTTGTGGTGCTCTCATGATTGCATTATAGGCCACTATTTGCCTCTACTTCAACTCGGCCGTGGCATGTCTTTCTCACCGCAGGTCATATAGCCGAATAGTGCGTGCTTGTATATGTGCATGTCTGTGCGTTTATGTGTGTACGTGCTGTGT
Organism: Sphaeroforma sirkka; assembly: GCA_001586965.3. Classification (NCBI taxonomy): domain Eukaryota; class Ichthyosporea; order Ichthyophonida; genus Sphaeroforma; species Sphaeroforma sirkka. Next base: position 162,773 of record LUCW03000154.1, read on the forward strand.
GGTGCGTGTATGTCTGTATGTGTTGTGTGTGTATGTGGTGTTTTTTGTGCGCGTGTGTGTGTGTGTGTGTGTATGTCTGTGTGGGTTGTGTGTATGTCTGTATGGGTTGTGTGTATGTAAGTGGTGTTTCGTGCGTGTGTGTGTGTTGTGTGTATGTATGTGTAGTGTGTGTGTATGCCTTTATGTATGTGTGGGTGTGTAGGTGTGGGTGTGCATGTACATCGCTTCGTGCAATTTGATACGAGAGTGCGTGCGTGTACCAGTACACCGTTATTTGTCATCGTTGTCGTGCTGCTGTGAGTTGGGTGTGTGTGCCTACACGTCTTTGTGTGTGCTGTTGCTCGCGCGGAGTGCTTATGATGCAAACCATGTCTGCTGGCTCGTGAGTGACAATTGATAAAAGCCTGGCACTAGTACCGGATGTGCCATTCGGTTGGTTGGTCATATACCATCTTGTGTAGAATTGGTAGGTATTTCGTTGCGTACTTAGTTAGATATATAAATTATTTATATATATATTTATATACATATATTTATTTATTTTTATTTATATATATATATATATATATATATATATATATATATATATATATATATATATATATATATATATATATATATGTGTGTGTGTGTGTGTACGCCTAGCACTCTGCTATGAACTGTAAGCACACTGACTGCTGTGCCGCGTGATACTTTCATTTCATTCGCAGGCGGTCGAGTCGTGCGAAGGCATCGAGCAAGACGCAATACAAGACACCATCAGGCAACTACGCACGTTATAGTACTACGATGGTAGCGTTAAAATTACCGCGATAATAGGCCCTGTTCGGTACCACAGTGGTACGGTTTGCATATGAACAGATAGATGCTCTCAACCCGCTGGCTGAGGGGTCTAGGGTGTGCTACTGCTTAGGGGTGGTGATGATGGTAAATAGTTGGCAGCCAACCGGGTGTCCATGCTGTCTGCGTTATGATACTGGGCAGAGTGCATAATGAGTCATGACATTAATCCAATCACTAATCCGCGAGGGACATCCCGAAGGCTTCCTGCTACAACGCATGGCAGGCAAAGGTCGCCTGTCGCAACTCTACGCTGACTATATATCGCCTAATTGACGGTCACTGGCTTTAGCTTAGAGCTCTGTCTACCCGAAGTGGGCCATTTGAGGCGTCAGTCCTCTGGCGTGACCGCGGGGCCAAACAACAGGCTCAACGGGGCAAGAATAGGCCAAGACACTGCATACCTTCGGATAGGCACTATATACAGCTGCCCTTGGAGTGTCACCGTATGACCCTATGCGATGGCGCTGATTCAGGCAATGGTCCCCCCCCCCAACAACAAAAAAATTGTTGCAGATGGGACTTTTAGTCCGTGGTAGTGCATGTGTTCTTCGAGCTTCCTCTCAACCACACCGCCTAGTACCACCACTTGCATTGCCAGAGGCCAATACTGTTGGGGCTGTAGAATACCAGCTCATGCTTCTGGAAATGGGATCGAGGTCTGAAGGTCAGGTCATCTGTACGCTGGTGCGGCGTACGGGTAACCTTAGCAACCGTTGGACTTACCTACCTACCTACCTATGATATGTTTTCCGAAGGGTATGGAACACGAACCAACAACCATGAGGAGACTGACCACGAAATGATTATGCAGACTCGGCATATGAGGCAAACAACAGAGCAGCCTAGCGAGCACAAACATGGGTAGGTAGGTAGAAAACACTCGGGTTACTTAGAGGGAGCCATGAGTAGATAAAACACACTGGGACGACTTGGAGGGAAGCATGGGCTCTGCTTCTCGGCGATTGGTGGTGAGTGTTATTTTTCCTGCTTCGTCTCCTGTGGGTCTGATGTCTCAATCCCCTGGGCCAGAGTCGACTCATTCAATCGACTCGTCCAGTTGGTAGACTCAGTTGGTATTCGTGGAGGTAGGCATAGATAGGTAGACGACACCTGAGTTGCTTAGAGAGAGGTATGGGCAGATAGACTCAGCTGATGTTTGTGGAGGTAGGTATAGGTAGGTAGACGACACCTGAGTTGCTTAGAGGGAGGCATGGGCACGTAGACTCAGCTGGTGATCGTGGAGGTAGGCGTAGGTAGGTAGACTCATCCGGTGCTTGTGAAAGCAGACGATGGCTCTGGAGGGCACATGCACCTGCCGACATGATTCGAAGACGCTGTTGTGGTTGATTCATCAGAGATTCGATCATAAGGTGCAGTGAGGTTTTGAGGTGAACGATCGAGAATTGGAAACAAGCGTACCGATGGCCGCTCATGCATGTCTACACAATGGTGTTTTGTATTCTGCTTGCACGCGTATAAATCTCTAGAGTGCGGTAAGTCTACGCCTAGTGTGTTGTATAAAGGCGTTTCATTCGTTTCTCGTCATACTATGTCAGCTGAGGACGCGCTCGAGTGGACAACTCTTATGTACACCACACTTGCACACACTAGTAGCAGCCTTCGGCGGCCAACTCGAATCAAAGTCCGAGGCATGCTAGGCTTAGTCTGAGCTTGGAGAAGCCCACTCCGCAGACACCACGAACGATACTAGCGAACAGTGCCATCACTTGACCTGCGCACAGACCAATGAGAAAGCTTAGCTATAAATAGAATCGCACATTTACGGGTAGATGCGACAATCGGCATTCATCAGGCCCCATCAGGCCCGACCAGCCCAGCCAGGTAGACCAACTACCAACTACTAGTGTAAGTGATCCATCGAGAGAAGACAAACAACACCCTTCATCTGCACTCTAAAGCACACCTTGCAGAAGAACTTAGCAATGCTGCATACCGCATAACGTATTGGCGTGGTGAGAGATTACACCCAGGGGGGGGGGTGCTTAATAATAACTTAACTGGTAGGCTGCCAAGGATGTCTTCATATCTGTTCAACCCTCCCCCTACCCCCCTGCCCCATCTCAGTGGTTCCACTCAACTCAATCTGACGTGTAGGTAGAACAGTGGGCATGGTAGGTAAAGCGCACTGATACTGTGGTGTTGCGTGGCCAAGGGTTTTTGAAGGACCTAAATTGGAGATCTCAAGGGCTGGTTTTGTCCAGGACGTGATATGAGGTCAGCGTACCTTGATGGAAGATAACTGCGTATCCAGATCGTATACGTCTCTGCACTCAGGTCGTACCTACGTCTCGTTGTTTGGAGACACCCAATAAAGAATTCATAGTATATACATACATATATATATATATATATATATATTGTGAAGGACAATTTGGAAGATAAGAAAATGTGACACCCAAATAAAGAATATATAATATGTATATGTATTTATATATATATATATATATATATATATAAATATAGTGAAAGACATTAAGGAATCCAGGAAAATGTGTCAACATCAAGCGACATCGGCATGCAGTTCATGCCCGAACTGAGACGGACTGTTGCACTATTCGAATACTATAAATAGAATTGAAATTGAAAAGGAACCCAACAGGAAACATACAGTTGTAGTCTTTTATACAAGACTTTTTGCAAGTATCCTTGGATTAGATAGAACTCAAAAGTGATATGTGCTTGTAGCCTTTCGTACAAGACTTTTCACAAATACACTTGGATTTAAAGAGAACTCAGCAGGAGATATATGCTTGTACTCTTCTAGACAAGACTTGCTACAAATATACTGGGATTTAAAGTGATAAATATATGTTAGTCTTTCATACAAGACTTTTTACAAATATACTTGGATTTAAAGAGAACTCAGCAGGAGATATATGCTTGTACTCTTCCATACAAGATTTGCTACAAATATACTTGTATTGAAAGAGAACTTCTCAGGAGATATATGCTTGTACTCTTCCATACAAGATAGCTACAAAAATACTTGGATTTAAATAGAATTCAACAAGTGACATACACTTGTTAGACTTTCTTACAACTCGTACTACAGATATATTCAGATTTAAATACAATTCAATGTGATATATGCCTGTATGTGTTTGGATTGAAATACAATTCAATAAGTGATATAGGCTTGTATATGTTTGGATTTAAATACAATTTAATAAGTGATATTTGCTTGTAGTTTTTCGTATAAGACTTACTACAAACACAGTTGGATTTGAATACAATTCAACCAGTGAGGCCCACTCGTTTATATATTGTGCTTTATTTACAGGTAGAGACTAATACACGTATATACACAACACGGTTGAACCAATAGATATACGTTTTACAGAGGTCCACTCTCGTTTATATTCTGTTTTATTGACAGGTGGAGACTAATATACGTATATACACAACACGGTTGAACCAGTAGATATACGTTTTACAGTGATCCACTCGTTTATATATTCTGCTTTATTGACAGGTAGAGATTAATATACGTATATACACAACGCGGTTGAACCAGTAAATATACGATTTACAGAGGTCCACTCGTTTATATATTCTGCTTTATTGGCAGGTAGAGATTAATATACGTATATATACAACAGGGTTGAACCAGTAGATATACGATTTACAGAGGTCCACTCGTTTACATATTCTGCTTTATTGGCAGGTAGAGATTAATATACGTATATATACAACAGGGTTGAACCAGTAGATATACGTTTTACAGAGATCCACTCGTTTATATATTCTGCTTTATTGACAGGTAGAGACTAATATACGTATATATACAACACAATTAAGCCAATCCTCGCCTTCCGCGCCTCCAGTCTTACACCAAGCCTTGTTGTTGAAGGGACATTCCCCGCA
>LUCW03000155.1:0-2500 GCA_001586965.3 Sphaeroforma sirkka
GGATTGTCTAATTTCCAGTCACATTCTTCCATTGCAGATATAATCGTTGACATGCAAATAATGACATTCTCCTGTACAATCACTCTGTTCCAAAGATAAAGAATGCTAGAATGAGTACGGTCTTCGCTTATGTATACGATATAAAAGTTCACTGCACATCTCAATAAGATACAATGTGTGCTACACAACACCAAGGCTGCAAAAGAGGTGGTAGATTTGACTACCAGAGTCAACTATACTGTTTTCACACCCTTAACCAGTGCCGTGCTGCTCTAAAAAGGCCAACTGGATGTATATAATGTACATCACATGAACGGTTACAATTAGCCGCACAAAAAGGTGAACGTACGCACCGCCTACGAATATATATATATATATATATATATTACATACATATATATATATATGTATTATAAATATATATATATATATACATACATATCAATATATATATTATATATATCATACATATGTATGAATATATATATACGTATGTGATGATGTGCATGTAAATAGTATATATGCAAACATATATATGTTGTGTACATATGTTGTGCACACGTGCGTGTGCGTGGAGTTGCGGTAGCGTATGTAGATAATATATATAATACATATATATATATGTTGCATATATATATATATATATATTATAATTAATACGTAATATTATAATAATATAACATATAGTGTATATGGATATGCATTATATATATAAACATATAATATAATATATATGTAATAATATAATATATATATATGCATATATATATTATTATAACATATTATATATTATGTATATGTTTATTAATATATGGATAATGTATTATATGTACACGCTAATGCATAATAATAATAACAATAATATGCACAGTAGCACACATGCCATTGATGAACATACATTATGATGATACGTATGTGCTTGTTGTTGATGATGCGTGTCCGTGCGTGTTGATGTCGTGTGTTGTCCGTGATGTGGTTGTCGTTCATAATATGAAATATATTGCATACATGAAATGTAATAATATAATAATAATAATATGTAATAATATATATATAATAATAATATTATTAATAGCATATATAATATATATATACATATATACATGCATATTATTATATAATAATAATAATATCATATGTATGTATTATATATATGATATATTGTTGATGATGATTATACACATATATAAATACTTTGCATGCTTGTTGTATGCGTGCGTTGCATATGTTGTGTGATGGGTGTTATGTGACATGTTCTGATGTTGCATGTATTAATATGTATTATGTATGTAATATTATATATTATATAATATTAATATTATTATTAATATATATAATAATAACATATTATGCATATTATAATGTAATATATATATATGTAATATATATTATATAATAATTAATATAATATATATATATATATATATATTATGTATACATATTATATATATTGTATAATAATATATATATACATAATAATATATAACATATTATTGTGTACATGGTATTATGATGATGATGATATGCATGTAATTATTATATGGTGTAAATGTAAGTACAAACAAATATACATGCGGATAACTGGTACGCAAACAAATAAAACGATGAAACAAATATTGTGTATATAAACATAAAAGCAAAAACACAAGCCCATATCTTTTATATATATATGTTTATATATGTTTTCTTAGTGCGTGTATCGCGTGTTCATATATGTATATATTGTATATTATGTATTATGATGTGCGTGCGTGCGTGCGTGATTATTGTGTGTGCGTATTGCGTGCATTGCGTTAATAATATTATTATAATATTAATATATATATATATATATGTATTATAATAATATATCTATATATACAAAAAAAAAAATATCTATATATATATACATCACATGTTGGTGCATGTACATATTCATATATACGGGATCAGATTTATATACATACGTAAAAATGTGTGCATTATATAATAGCGTATATATATATATATATATATATATATAGCATATATGCATATATTATGTAATATTATGTATAATATTAATATATATTATTATATATTAATATATAATATATATTATATACATATACATACATACATGAACCATGTATGTATATACATATATATGTAATATTATAATTATAATTATAATAATATGATAATATATATTATAATATGTATGTAATAATAATATTAATACATAATAATATAAAATAATAATAATATTAATAATAAACATAATAATAACACATAATAATATTAGTTTTGCATACATGAAAATGTAATAATAACCTCATATATGCTAATAGATAATAATATATACATACATAATTGTTATTACATAATATGCAATACATAATTACATATATATATGTGTGAAACATATGTATTGTACATATGTGGATATGCGAACGCATGAACGCACGCATGCATATATTCATATAATACATGCATACATCATCCATCCGTACTATGTACGTTCACACACGTATGCATGTAT
>LUCW03000155.1:7500-35000 GCA_001586965.3 Sphaeroforma sirkka
GCCTAATTTGTAGGTAGACATAATAACGTAAATCACGTTAATACATTAGCTGATATAAATAAAGTTCCATCTGAAGAAAAGTTAAAAAAAGAAAAAGACTTATTGGATTTTGGAGATTGGTGGGAGGACCAAAATCTATAAGTAGTAGTTCGGAGATTATAAAATTTAGTTTATAATATCTTACATCTACTAATATCTCAAATAGGTCCAAGTAGATGAGTCATACCAAATACTCAGGCTATTGGAGCCATCAAAGTGAATTTAGGACACTTTGGAAATATTGGAAAAAGAGCTTGTATTAAATTATTTAAAATACAAATTAAAACCAATGTATTATCTCAATTGATCTTGATATTTTAGACTGACCGGAGGCCGTATTTCTACATAGCCCCCAGTAGCTTTTAGAACTACGAACGTACGTGAAGGTACGATCTAGTTCGTACAGCGAAAACCAAAGTAAACCGGTTTCGGTCATGGCTTATCGAGTAAGTATGTGCCTATATGTACGAGTTCAAGACTCGTGTACTCTATGTCGTTTAGTATTTGGTCCAGTAACCATTCCGATGTAGGCGCCTTACGTTTATTATTTGGTAAGGTAATAGCCAAAGGCTGTTCTTCATTAGTAGGTAAATTTGAACAATTTTCTGCACTGTTGGTAAGCAGATCAGAAAGTTTAGTCACGTAGGAAGTAGGTGGCAAATAGGGAATTTCAGATCCATCAGGGTTTGTAGTCACCTGAGGAAACCCTTTTCGTTTATCTCGTGTGTTCTTATGTAAACGCTTATTCCATTTCTTATTAAAGATACGAAGAAAGTCGCGAGATTCACGAAATGCATCGGAGGTTAGCCAAGCTACTGTCCCATCCATGAAACGGGTCTTGTAGTAAGTGTAACCGTCTTCGGATGTTTTGTCAATTGTATCTTTGACTTGTGACTCCATAACTGGTACATTAGAATCAATGAGCGAGCGAATGAGAGTTCGGAGGTAGGGATACGGTGAGTGCCTAGATTGGTTGCGCTAGTACCATCAATGTTATTCACTTCGTACGTATCACTCTTCTCATCATGGTAGGAAATAACAAAAGGTCCTATCGTCTTAGAAGAGAGTTCGGTAATGGTGGCGTTTCGATTTATAAAGTTAACGTAATCGCCGACTTTGAACTGAACAATGTTCTTAGTGTTATTCCATCGGTCATACGCTTTAAGTAGGACACGATTCTTGTGCTCGAGTAAACAGGGGTAAACAACGTTCTGCATATGGTCAATCTTTTGTAGCCACGGGGTAACGTGTTTCTCGGGCGCAGTTTTATCAAACGTTGCTTGTAATTCACTATAGCAGCCAAAGAAATAGTAAAACGGGAGTGTTCCAGTTTGAGGATTCATGCAGTTATTCATTTGAGTCTGAACCCATTTCAAATGATAAGGCCACATATCCTCAACGTCGTCTAGTGCGGTACGCAAGAGTTTCTTAAGTTCTCTATGACATGTCTCATTTGCACCCTGCGTGTGAGGTTTGTAAGGAACACCACGCCTATGGGTCATGCCTGATACGAGTATAAGTGCCTCCATTACGTCGGTACAAACCTCACTACCGTTATCAGAACATAGTACTCGAGGGAAACCAAAGTCATTAAAGACGTGATAGCATAATTCTGCCACTGTTTGTGGACGTTTGTTCGGTATTGCATAAAGCAAGTTATAGCCCGAAGCCACACATAGGAAATGACAGATATATACATCGCCAGTATGCTTGGATCGTGGGAGTAAATCGACTATGACTCGGCGCATCGGTTGGTCTTCTGTCACACTTTTAGGGGTGCCCAACCGTATCGCTTGATCTGGTTCTTTTCACGATCAGTACAGCGTCGGTATACTTCACGTATGGTTTTTTTCAGCGCCGGGTGATCAAGCCCTGCACGGATAGCCATTTTATAAGTATGCTCATATGCTCGATGCGTTAAATTATGTATAATTTTAACTCTACTTTCGAGCTCCTCTAAGTCAGTCAGATTCTGCGTAACGCTGGCTGGATGAACCATAGTCCTGTTGGAAAGGGCAACCTCAGTATCAGGAGGGGTAGACTCCTGAGATACATAATTGGCATCATTAGATTGTTGAAGTATCTTCAGTTCTTGCGCAACTCCTGGCTGTTCTTTAAGCAGCGCTTTAAGTAGTTGAGTGCGAGCTTCAGGTTCTCTTAGAGTTTTGAGTCTTTGATCCATGGCCTTGGCTAGTTCCATGTTTTTACGATCTAATGCCGTTTCAATCGGCATTACCTCGACTGCAATCTTGTTGGGTGCATGTGTTGTACGAGTCTTGAGCTTTTGTTCAAACTCTTTAGACTCCTCTAGTTTAGCTAAGAATTCGGTTGAGGGTTTCCACTTAGTGGTACCTGCAGGACCGATGCGACAAACAATGGTGTGTTTCCAAGGCGTCTTCTTAATAGAATAGGATCCCTGATACAAGAACGTGTCGGTTTCACGGTCGACATAAATAGGTTCATCTTGAATCATATTAATTAAATCACGTATCCATGGGTCGGAGTTACGTAAGGGACAACACAGCGTAATGGTAGATTTAGTAATATTAACATAATTTAACAACTGTGCGATAAGTTGACAAGGTGGGTTAGCCCACGCATTATGCTTTGATAAGTCAAGCTGAAATGCATCACCTTTAGGATGAGTCAACGACCTATATTCAGAAACCTGTTTGTTATGTTCTGCGGCGAACATATCAACAGTGGACCCCATCGTGATTGAGCTAGATTAAACCATTTCTTATTTAGCATCCAATCGGTTGCAAATAACTCCTTGACTGTTTTCTGGTAGTCGGGCACAAGTCGAGAGAGCATATCAGGAAGATGGTTATGTATTCCTGGTATGTGTGTTATATTAAATGCGAACTTGGCAATAATGTCATGCCAGCGGCTCACCAACTGTGAGTCAGGGTTCATATCTTTTAAGTATGTTAGAGACTTTTGATCACAGGCGACAGTAAAGTAACTTCCATAAAGGTAGTCTTTAAACTGTCTTAGCGCAGTAACTATAGCAAGGAGCTCTTGTTTAACGGTAGGGTAATTCCGTTGACTCTTATTATAACTCTTGCTAAAGAATTGTATGTAGCGCGGTTTACCATTTGTCGTTTGGTAAAGCACTCCACCTACCGCTCGATCTGAAGCGTCGGTTGCTACTTGGAATGGGACACCATCCACAGGGTACTGCATGATGGGTGCGTCCATTACTTTACTTTTGACTAGTTTAAATGCATCATCACATTCTTTAGCCAAAGCTTTCCCAAAGGTCCTTTGTGCAGCCGTAGGTGACTGAAAGGCTTTAAGTAATGAGAAAGATGCGGTACCGAATCCGAGAAGAAGTTAATAAACCCACACACAGAGTTCACATCTCTTCCAGTAATTGGTGTTGATAAATCCAACAGAAACTGTTTCTTGCCAGGATCAATTTCTACCCCTGCTGCAGATACTTTGTAGCCAAATAAGTGTATAGTATCTTTAGCAAAAGAACACTTGTCTTCGTTAATCTTAAGTTTAGCATGATTAAGTCGCTTTAAGACTTCTTTAACGAGTTTAGCATGTTCATGTGCTGTCTTTGTAAAGATAACTATATCATGTAAATAGACTGATACGTTATACGACAGGTCCGCAAATAGTTCCATCATAACTTGTTGGAAGAAAGAAGGTAACACGTGTAAGCCTTCAGGTGCACCTTTAAACTGGTACTTCTTACCTTGCCAAGTAAAGGAAAAGTATTTCCTATGAGGCCCATATATCTGTAGTTGATGGAATGCAGCTTTTAAGTCTATCTTGGAAAAGATAGTCGCACCCTCCATTTTGCGTAGTATCTCGCTTATCTTAGGTAAGGGAAAACTATGTTGCGGAATTAGTTTGTTGATTGGCGACAGGTCTAGTACTACTCTTGTTTTACTAAACGTTCTATCAGATTTATATTGATCGACCGCTAAGAGAGCTAAGTTAACTGGGGTTGCATCATAATTGATTTCAATTAGACCCTGTTTTAACCAATCTTCGATTTGGGTTTTGACAACGTCTTTGTGTCTCCAACTCACGTAGTTATGTGAAGGACACTTTAACTTAGAGAAGTCGACGTTTGTTAAGTCAAGTCTAACGTACCCATTAGAGAACTTAAACATACACCAGTCAGTTATTGCAATCTTCCTGTTTTGTATAATTAAGTCCATAATTATATCGGTGAAGTGCGGAATCATATCCTTTGCTTCACCTTCCGGAGGTTTAGGTATCTTTAACATATTATCATCTGACTGATCTTTATTCGGGTCTGGCCCATTAGGCAGACCAGTGAGTGTTATACTTAAACTGAGAAGATCAGTCATACCTATAATTAAATCGTATTTCTGAGACATGTCAGTAACGATTAGGTGAGTCTTCACTTCTCTTCTATCTGACAGCATTATGTGTGCATAATCAATGGCTTGTTCGCAAGTAGTAACTTTGCCATTTCCCAAGATTAAATCAGTTGTTTCGTTGTGGACAGCCATATCTATAGCGTAGGCTACTCGGCGTGAGATAGCAGAGACTTCAGCCCCTGGATCAAATAGTGCCATAACTTTATCTCCATTTACGAAACCTGTTTGAAAGATACGTTCATCTCCTTTGATATGGATTTTATTGAACATTTTCTCATAATCTTGCTCTAGTGCACACATATGGTACTGTCAGTGCTTAACTTGGACGTCCGGTAAGTCCTTGCAATCCTCTTTGTGCCAACCGTTAGTACCCTTGCAAATAGCACACTCTTTCATATAGTGTCCAAAATCTGGCTTGCCTGGTGCACACTTAACAGGGTCGTGTCTACCATTCCACTTGCCATTACGTTTTGTGAGGTTGTAACCACACTTCTTGCAAGGCGCTCTCACCTTCTTTTCACCTTTCGGTTCGGTAGAAGTAGAGCCAGTACTTCCAGTAGTAGTGCGAGGTTTCTTAGTACTACGCGCAGTGTTAGTCTCTACTGCGTTACGCTTAGTGGGTTGGGTGTAGCTCGTGGTACTAAGTACTCTAGTAGAGGGATTGGTATGCTTGTGAACTATCTTCTCAAAGACAGACCAAGGCATAGATCGCAAATCACCATAGGCGATGATGTCATCATTGACTTTCTTAAAGAGGTTAGCTCCCAGAGTCTCCATCATCTGACAAATTAATAAATATTCGCCAGTATAGGTACGACCACCCATCCGAGTATTCATATGTGTCATATGAGCTAGAGCACCCCGAATAGTGGTATCGTTTGCAAAGAACTTGCGAGACTCTAGAAGTTCACGGTCACGTGCATCTTCAAAAAAGGTGTTAAGTATATTATCACGCAACTGGTGCCAGGGTAGGGCTTTCCAGTTGGGCTCATGAGCCTTCAAGATAGTTCGCCATTCACCTGGCTCACAGAAATGAATAAAGGCATTCATCATCTGCTTATCCTTAAGGCTGGCAGACTCCTTAAGTTGGTCGAAGGCCTTCAGTGTCTCCACTGTACTCTCATTAGTAGAGAAATCGACCTCAGCCTGCGCGTTACCTAGCTGCTGTATAAAGCTTGGTTCTAAGTGTTCACGAGGCTCATGCTCAGTGCTACGGGCTGCTAGTGCCAAGATGGTGTCTATTTCCTTTCTCTTGTTATCGATTAGATAGCGAATGTTATCCGCTTTCCTATCGTCAAGGTCAGAGTCATTCAATAGACGGTCCTCAAGGACTTGCATACCACGGGGACTGCCTCTTGTTAAGAGCCTAAATATCCTCGATCACACAGGCGTACCTCTAGCTGTTCTTTATTGAATAATTTTCACTAGAAGTACTAAGTGTTCATGACCACATGCCTAATTTGTAGGTAGACATAATAACGTAAATCACGTTAATACATTAGCTGATATAAATAAAGTTCCATCTGAAGAAAAGTTAAAAAAAGAAAAAGACTTATTGGATTTTGGAGATTGGCGGGAGGACCAAAATCTATAAGTAGTAGTTCGGAGATTATAAAATTTAGTTTATAATATCTTACATCTACTAATGTCTCAAATAGGTCCAAGTAGATGAGTCATACCAAATACTCAGGCTATTGGAGCCATCAAAGTGAATTTAGGACACTTTGGAAATATTGGAAAAAGAGCTTGTATTAAATTATTTAAAATACAAATTAAAACCAATGTATTATCGCAATTGATCTTGATATTTTAGACTGACCGGAGGCCGTATTTCTACAAGAGCAGGGAATTAATATCTGCCGTTCTCTCATGAACATGACTCCGCATGTCTGATAATTTGTTCAATTACTGAGGTACGTGTGAAATTGAATTGTGCAATGATATGGTGCCATCGCTGGAGCATACTATTTTTTTTTGAAATAAATAATATTATCCCCACAACTTTCTCTGGTATCTTCCGTCTAAATCGGTATCTCAACCAAATCGCCGCGGAAGCTCCACCAGTTTCATCCGCCTTTGTGTTCCTAGCGACGTTGTCGCCCAGGTAAAACGACATGCAGCACTTACATGGAAATGGCAGCTTGATGTAAACATCGACCCCCGCTCCCAACAACATCCCGACGCTACGAAAGCAGCTTTAATCCATTATCTCCGCACCAAGCGGGAGGCCCGCTGCACACATGAACGAGCGCCAAAAATTCTTGACCGCAGCATGGATGCACTACTGATCACACTTGTCAATTCCACTAACGCAGACATCCTCCAATCTACCGCGGATCGTCTCAAGAAGGCTTACCAAGCAAAGCATAATGCAAACCTCTTCTCACCTAACCCGCAAATCCCGGCAAACGCTAATCTTTCCTGGACTACTACAGCGACTATGAGAGCCATACCATATGTTCATACATTGTAATATACACAATTGTCATTTTTTGAAATAAATAATATTATCCCTATTCAATTTCAACTGAGTGTCATGTATATGGGTGCCTTATAATCTGTGCGTACGTTAAAACGCTAGCTGATCAAGTGATCATTGTAGAAATACAGTTTCCGGTCAGTCTGAAATATCAAGATCAAATGAGATAACATATTGGTTTTTAATTATGTTTATAATAATTTAATACAAATTCTTTTTCCAATATTTCCAAAGTGTTCTGAATTCACTTTGATGGCTCCAGTAGCCAAATTATTTGGTATGACTCATTTACTTGGACCTATTTGAGACGATAGTAGATGTAGGATATTATAAACTAATTTTTTATAATCGCTGAACTACTACTTACAGGTTTTAATCTTCCGGCCAATCTCCAAAATCCAATAAGTCTTTTTCTTTTTTTCTTTTTTCTTCAGATGGAACTTTATTTATATAAGCCGATGTATTAACTTGACTTACGTTCTTATGTCTATCTACAAATTAGGCATCTGGTCATGAACACAGTACTTCTAGTAAATATTATTAAATAAAGAACAGCTGAAGGTACGTCCTGTGTGATCGAAGATGCAGTCCCGATCATTCTTACATAAGCTACCACTGCTAAGTCCTAACTGACTTAAATTGTACCTTAGTTTACATAAGATAGTTTTAAACATAGAAATATCCATCGAAGTATACACTGTCGTATACGGTGTCGTGTATCATCCGTTCTACCATTTCATCTATAATATTACGATTGATCTCTGGGAACCGAGATACTATGCCGGTAAGACTGGAATCAATACCCAATATTATATCAATATTATTTGGTAATTTCATATGCTCAAACATACAACCTCAAGTAATTGGATCTTTGTTGAGTGTGTCTTACCCAAGCGCGGAGTTTGGAAAGCTTTGTCCGACAAATAAATACAATTATTCTTAGCTGGTCGTGTAACGGATAGGCATGCCTTATCTGCGGATGCCTGAGTCATGACTTTCGCCCCTATATCAACGAGGGTGCGCATATCATGGCCGTTCAGTTATGAAATATCATATACACGGTTGCCGATAAGAAACACATTATGTTTTACTACAAATATTCTTGCTGCCGTACAACCATATGACACGCCCATGTTCAAGTCAGGCACTCCGACTTTTCAATCCAAACTTTTCTCTTCTTTCCAGCCCGCTGGTTCTTGTTCGTCTTCCATTGATAAATCTTTACTCTACACATACGACTCGTTGACCAAGTTATGAATATGCACTATTTTATTCCCTCCCGTTTCTGCTAATGGTTGCTCAGGTAGCTGATCACCGTCCATTTAATTTAACTCGAGGGCGGGAGTTATTATCTGAGCCCTGGGACATACATGCCGACGTGCCCGTAGTAGAAGGTTTATATTAGCTAATGTATTAACTTGACTTACGTTCTTATGCCTATCTACAAATTAGACATGTGGTCATGAACACTTAGTACTTCTAGTGAAAAATATTCAATAAAGAACAGCTAGAGGTACATCCTGTGTGATCGAGGATATTTAGGCTCTTACCAAGAGGCAGTCCCGATCATTCTTACACAAGCTACCACTGCTTAATCCTAACTGATAAATTGGATTTTAGTTTATAATAATATAGTTTAAAACATAGAAATGTTAATCGAAGTTTACAACGCCTTCTTTCTGTAGAGCTCTGTGTAGGCTCATTTGCATTCGAATCGGATCTAGCTTATAAAATCGTACATTCTTATGCCAGTCTAAGATAAGAGACTGTAGCAGTATCTATTGCTGGTTATCCAAATAATACTGCCGTGTTGATTAGGGATAATATTATTTATTTCATAAATGATAAGTATGTGTGTTACAATGTATGAACATATGGTATGGCTCTCATAGTCGCTGTAGTGGTTCAGGAAAGATTGATGGGAAGAAGTGGTCAGTAAATTCCCGTTTGAAGCTTTGGCCAAGTGAGTCGACAATGGAAGATATGCGCTGAGTCAATTCGGGCCGGTGTTGATAAAACACTGTTACTATCGAATATTCCATATATTCGCTTGCTGATCTACTAAGTAGAGTACCCACCTCTGTGGTGATGATTAAGCGGCCATTCTTTGGGTGTCAGTTTGACAAAAGTCACTAAGCATGTTTTCAGAGTTACTTTAGATGTACGAATTAGACCCTGTAACGTGCGCGCATCTTCTCTGCGTCCCTCTGCTTGTGCTTGCATCATTCGTTGGGTAAGATGGAAGACTTGCCTTTTTATCTCTGCCGCTGTAGGTGATACAGTATCTGTAGGTTTTGACAGCTTCCAGCGATTCACAGCCTGCGGGTTTCCTAAGTAGCGATCGTGATGAACAGGGAAGTGTTTCCGATATGGTAACGTATCCGATATGCCAACGTTTCAATAGGTACATTTGCAGCATCCTGGCGATTCTCCTTCATCTCTTCTGGTGAGCGTGGACGACTATGCTGTTGTAGCTTGTCACGAAATAAATTCGTTGCTACTTGACCTTGATTATGCGGTTGCCGTGGAGATTTTGTTACTCATGAAATGCCTCAAAGGAATTCTTTGCTGCCGACGAAGGAGTGTCCATTGCAAAGTGCAAATCCTATGGTTCCAAATAACTGTTGCTTAGAAATTCCACCACAGTTGCCGATTCCTGAGTACTACTAGAGCCGCAAAATTCTGTCGGCATCTCATCAGGTGTTGGAATTTCTTGTGCTCGATTTTGAGAGGGTTTCACCATACGACCCCTGCGAGTAACGTACACATTATCATGTTGTGCAACTTGAAGTATAGCCTTTGTGCGGCCAATTCTGTGCTTCACTGGGCTGATTTGCTTCAAATCGTCCGCCTCGCTAGTAATTGAATTTCCAGTTGGTGATTTTCACATCTGCGCTGGGTGTTGAGGAGCCCAACGCGGTTGCAATATTGGTGCTACCTGCTGCATATAATAATGATCGTTCGATGCCGTCTGGACCGCGCTATTGTTAGTAGTCGAGTTAACATCCGCCGGTGAGAATTCACGAAGTTGGCGAGTTGCCCACGAACTAGCTGAATAATCTACGTGGCTTCCTGCACATGCGTCAGCATTCTCACGTGACCATCCCAATCAAAAATTCCCTCTGGATATTGTTGGGCCTTATCCAACGTACAAATCGAGTGTTGGGCCTCCGAAACTAAACGGGCCAGCGCAACGTAAATTTCTGCCTTTTCTTCATCCTCAGGTGTCGGATTCGTAGAAAATGTTGTGTCCACCTTAACACAGATTAAAGGCAATTGACAAAGAACTCTAAAACGATAGCTTGCCTACCTCAGCAATAGTAGGTCCCTTCACTATGGTAAGCCAAAAAAAAGAAATACGGTTAACTGAATTTATTTTTAGCTATCTTAACCTATAAAGAACGTAATGTAACAAGTACAGTAGTTCGGTCACTTAAAAATGTAATCAAAACCGAGTAGCCCTTAGTAAAGAGTTTTTAGTCTGAACAAGTGAACTTAGTTCAAAGCGCAGTTACGAACCGCGCGCCTGCTGTGTTTATTTGTCACACTCCTACGTGGAACGAGCTCTAACAATAGGTAACTATGAAAATTCTTGTACATGGTTGCTAAATTATGATGACGTCCGATGAGTCACGCTTGTTTCTCACTAAATCTTTTGTTCCACCATCTGGTCCGGTCCCCTGGTCCAGTCCTGAAATAATCCTCATAGGTCCAGTCCTCTGGTCCGGTCCTGAAATGCTATTTTATATCCCGTCCTCTGATCCGGTCCTCTGGTCTGGTCCTAAATCTCCGTCCAGGGTACTTTGTTCACAATGCGCCACAAACGCTCAGGTACCACATGGGATGAATCAATTTCTCTGCCCACTTTCCGACTGCACTTGCCTATTTTATTGTACTAGTTCATCTTCCTAGTACAACGTCCACCGGAAGTCGTGTAGAACTTGGGCATCGCTCGCCGTAGCCCATACATCGTTGACTAGGACGCCCCACGTGCAGAATCCGACTTCATACCTCGGTCGAACCACCAATCAACCCAAGACCAAAGTCCAACGCCCGAAGGAGAAGTTCTATCAGGTCGACATGGATCCGAATCGTCCTTTTTCTTTCGCGATGTTATGGTAAAGGTATTGACACTACCAGGAACACTACCCGCGCGCACCGTTTACGGTACAAATAACCCTCTTAAGAGTGAAGTTATCACCCGCAAGATCGCAGTCATGTACCTGGTTGACCATGACAGGAGATGTCATAATCTGCCTATTACCCTGCCAGCAGAAGACGGTACACGTGCTCAACCACGCCCACGGGGTATTTATTCTAACGTGCATTGGTCTGGCGGCATTCTGTCACCAATTGATGATTGCACCAGAATGGCACCATATCCTCAAGTTCTATACTCTGAAAGGAATATTCCGCTAATCAATCCCAGGATATAATGGTTGCTTGTATGTGCAACACTATATTTCGCACACCTTCTGCCAAGTTTATGCATTGTTCCCCTAACTGGAAAACCTGATGTTAATCGCCAAGTGGATCCACGGAAATACGTATATCGCAACCATCGGACTACACCGGCCCAACCTCCAGCATCACGATAGAAAAGAACATACATCTGTAGCCAACGAAAAGCGAAATATCTCGCTTTTTGAAAGAGATCAGCCACCTTGTAGGGAGTGTGAAAATTTTGAACCACAGATCTAGAATAGACCGCGATGAATTTGACTTTCTTACGGCTTCAGTTCCCAAGAACAGGAAAGAAATTACCTCTCTATTAGGCATGATATCATGGTGGTCGAGCATGGTATCCACTATGCACGCACTATTGTGTCACTCACTTGACTCTCGAAGATGAATGAGGCGTTTGCGCGGGTCACGATATAATAGCTGGCCTGGAATAAGGCCTTGTACCGCCTCTCCAATGAGTATCAAGCTATACCAGCCGCTTCGGCATCAGCGACTGATGATGTACCCGGACGTCTGCAACACGGCCGCGGAAACGACTCTTTTTGTACAAATAGAGGGAGCTATGACGTGAACAAGACAGAAGACGCGATCCTTTCCACTTTAGCTGTGGCAGCAGCAAAATCACGAGTTCTGGACCAACCGGACCTCAAAATGGGTCTAGAGGCCCTTGCTTTCCAGTTCTCAAGCAGAGCTATCGAGCCCGCGGACACTGACGACGGCGACCCCACCACAAGTTCAATATCACACCACGGTAACCGTGGACATCGACAACATTATTGTTCTCCGCCTTATGGACGGTACGGATTGTTACGGCATAGTACGCCAGGAAATCATGAACGCGTGCGTTACAATTGCCGGTCACTCCAACCTACTTCCTGTCATCCTTGCTGCTACCACGCTGAACTTGGCGTAACGTGACTACCGCGCTGTAAGACGCGAAATTACGGGCTGAAAATTAACAGCCAAGAAGGTGATGCACATTCTGCAGCGCTCTCATCCCCCTGTGGTTATGTACACATACTACAATCCCCTCTTGAATAACATGAAGAACCCAGTAAACATTCGAACGATGACACTATAGAAAATAGTCTTAAACTACGCTCTATCCAGGCTATACACGAGGTAGAAATAGATTACCAGTATGTCCCCTATCCATTGAACATCTTCGGCGACTATATGTCCCGGTGTTGTGATCACTTGGGATCCGCTCATGGTTCCATTGGAACAGCGTGTATAGTAACGGCAATTCTGGAGCTGCCGGAGCCCCAAGTCCTCGCTCACAGTTTCAATCGGCAACACAACCGCTTGTGGTACCTCCGATCCGTCGAAATCATCGGGGAGGAATACGCCATTGAGCTCTTGGCTACGGAAAAAGTTATTTCCAGGTGATTTACTATATCAACGAACTCAGCGGTGTTGGTACAGTGTATACGGCTGTAGATTCTTCGCTGCCGACCGGAACGACAAGCACTGCTTTGGAAACTCGCCCTTCGGCATTATGGATAATGCGCTACACCACATCCCCACGTCCCGCAACGTCTCGGTCGTGTTGTGCGCCCCATTCTGGGACAGAGTACCGTGGCTGCCCCTTTTCGGCAGTTGTGTATATTACGGCCGACGATGAGCACGAGATAATCTGTGGTTCCCGCAGACGTCATAGACCCACCTATAACCACGGAGGGCTCCACTCACGAGCCTGGCGATACAGCCAGCATCTGTCTATACGTCACACGGCGGAAACACTGGTGAGCATAGAAAACTTCGCGCTGTCCCATTCCACACTGGACGACGATATGCTTTTGGACATCCTTGTCGGATGTTTGGCAATTGAACCTAAGTACTGGGGGACGACATTTCTAAACAAGCCCAGGACATTCTATCCGCCCCGGACCCTATCCCGGACACGCCCAGCACCCGCTTGCTGAACATGTCGTTTCCCACTTAACCTCCTGTGTCGAAAATCGCCGCTGACATTTCAGTGCCCCCCCCCGCGCTTCCTACTATTGCGAGCTGTTCACTCGCTGTTCATCTCCCAGCAATGTGACCTGAGCAATACACAACCTCTGTATGCAACAGATACAGCAGCAAACGCATCCTGCGCTGACAATTACATCTATGTGCCAGCACGTCTATTCCAAAAAAGATGAATTTGATTTATAAAGCATATAGAGACCGTTACTATACAATCTAATAACTAGTGAAAAAATAAAAGACCTCGAGAAAAGTTAGATATTTCACACGTAAAACATTTTAATAACTGTAGTAGTTTCATAACATCAAATGCAGGTACAGACAAATTTAAATAGTGAGACGGAACTTGAGCATGTATCCTTGATCGCAAAAATCAACACCCGTGATTGGACACGAAAAATTTGATAGGTAGGACTAATCATGACGTGTATTGTAATAAGTTTACTCGCACGTTCAAGTTTTTCGGTCCAATTTGCTATAAGGTGAATATTCTAAAATCAGATAAGCGTCCAAATTCATGTGGTTGCCAGAGTAACCGGAAGGTATATTAAATAGGTGGCCTCAAAGGTATATGATCTCTGCGCAAGATGCGCATACAATGCCTAAAGCAAATACCGCAACTATATTGATGAAATTATGACTTCCGATAATACAATGGCTTTTTTAAATAATGCAAAGAAATATATAGATCGAGTTTTTGTTTTATGTGGACCTTCTCATTTGTATTTACGTTTTACCATCTATTTTGTACGCACGAAGATGTATTTAAAATCACTAAAAGGACTGTATTTCTTAATATCTTAATATCTATAAAGAAACGAGGGATGAAACACTTGATTGTTAGGGATTGCAGCTGTGCAGTTTGGGGTTCAGCATTTCCATCATATAAACCTATAGATTTCATAACGGAGAAATCGTAACCTCGTGTGGAGTGATGCAATTTTATTCGTCCTTTGAACTTTCTTGACAGGCTGATCTCTGCCTCTTCTGCCAGCAACATGTATAAGTCGCAAAAATTATTGCTGATATAAACATTATACCATGTCATTGTTACAACCGATGATACTTTCCAATTTATGGAAATTCACATGCCAAAATGAATGCCCACCCCAATAATGTTGCGCAATATATTTTTCGATCATGTCGTGTACTACAGTACACCACTACACATTGCTATATTTATGTTATTGTTTATAGAATACAAGTGCCACGCCTATCGATTGGAGTTGTTCAAAGTGCCTTCAAACCCAAAGTGCCTTCTTAGTTCGACGAGGTTTATAATACAAGCAAGAGCTTCGTTGCCAAAACGGGCTGTCAGAACAATATACATTTTTTTCAGCGTATGTTAGCGCTGTGGTATTCTTAGCATTTATCACTGACTCGTGTGTCGATGTGTCGCCTCATAGTCTATGGCTCTTTCAAAACTTTTTCTTTTTTGATGCGGACAATGCATACCTCGACGACCAATATGTTCTGTTTATGAGCCGTTTTCAGAGAACAACGACTGCAAATGAAAACTAACCGGTTTGTCACCTCACTTATGGAGTGCGAGTTGTTGTGATCGCCGGCTAATCAATGCGGATGGCTGAAGTCGCTCGTCTTCTCTGATGATACTTATTGCAGCATGTACTTGTCTCTTGCTTGCGGAAACATTCTGCAGAGACAATTTATAAAATCCTCCCTTTTGTCGCAAAGACTATCATTTATGTAAATTTGTCGAGTGGGCAGAGTTCAAAGATTTCTTTCGTCGATGCTTGTTTGTCGACAGATTCAGATGGTATGTTGTTTGATTGGTGTGAGTAGGCATTGCGCCTATGACTATGTCTGCTGAACAAATTAATGTGTGAACGATGGCGAACCTGTCATTTATATGGCTCGCAATGAGCTTAAATGAAGAATTCCTACCAATCTGCGTCGCTTATACAAAAGCTGTTATCATTTCTATCCACTACAAATCCTGCCTATTGAATACGAATATAGGAATGCATTCGAGGTTATTAAAATGCATTTCAGACAATATTGCGGATTGCATCACCGCCCTTTTGCTTTGGCAGAAGTTATAACATTGTGAGTGGGCAGGAGGCAAGAAGGACGCACGCTATTTATTTGGCTACGAACATTTTGATTGGGCTGAAGTTAAACAACACACCCAATGTTTTTTAGTCCACAATCGGTTGAAGCCCTTCTTCAGGTGAAGGTAGCTGACGCACGCTATTTAGTTGATTACGAACATTTTGAGTGGGCTTGAGTTAAAAAACACACGCGCTATTTATTAGTCCACGATCAGTTGAAGCCTTTCTTCAGGTGAAGGTAAGTTGCTACTGGTGCAAGGTCGATTTCAATCACCACAGCACATTTTGAATGTGACCAAATGTTATACATTTTATACTTTTGCGGATGACAGTGAAAATTTGCAATGAGCTGTGTGCACTTCATACCTTGTGGCGTAAAAGCAAATGTATTGTATTTAAATCAATGCTGGATTTGGTGAACATGGCAGATAATTTGAGCTTCGACAGTATACGAGACCTTTTATTTCGACGTCATCCATACACGGCCACAGCATTTGAGAAATTTACTGAATTAAGCGATCCTACACTCCGAATTCTAGAAGTTATTTCAGAGTAGAGATTTAGCTGGAGCTAATATTCGTACACTTTATTGGCATCAAATACCTTCCTTATGCCACATGCATGCTCGCTATCTTGTCAAGACTACGGTATGATACCACATAGAGTCTATACTCGTCGTTTTCCATTGGAAGACAGTGAATGGGTGAGAACTATGGATTGGCTTCCTAAACTTCTTTTTTGTCCACTGAGCAAATCGTTTATTCATCCAAGTGCTGCACTTGTGCGGTCGATTTTGGTGCAAGAACGCACCTCTGCATTCTCACAGATATAGCTAGAGCACCAATTGATCTATGCGGACTAAGTCTGACAATCCTTATTTCCTATTCAACCTGCTCCACATAAGTACTGCTGAGATATCGCAGATACCCTTGTCATGCAGTACCTCTCCACGATAGGAATGATTTTTTTATTCGACAGTGCTTATTGTACGCTAAATACATACTGCAGACATTTTGTCAACGAACCACTACCAGGTGGCAAGGAGGCTCTATCAGCGTGGCTGTTGCTAAACTGGTACGAAAGCTTCACATTTACATCAGAAGGCGATGCCTAACCTGCATCCGCATTCACTTAGCATATCCTCATGGTTGCGGACGTCGCGGGGTTGTGAATGCGATCACGCTGTCTAATCGTCCGGGAACTGTCATGCCCGGAGATTTCCCGCCCCTTACAAAGGCTAAATGCGGTATGATCAGCTCTATGCCAGAAGCGCAGCACTCGGTTTCCGGTCAATGAACAAGTTCACACATATATGTTCATCCCACGTCAACAAACTCGATCTTACGCTCATGACAGATTCTTTGCGTTTCCTCTATCATCCACCCCACCTCGACTGCATCAGTAGACATATTTAGAACCAGATGCTTGTCTAAACATACGACAGTTGTGCCGTGTACCGGTAATTCATTGAATTAACGAGTACTCATAAACATGCTATCAACCAATATCAATAAATTCGATATCTCGCTTATCCCCCTTCCTCCCAGAATTAGATCCATGTACTTGTGCATGTGAAATATTGGCACCGTTTTCCAGAGGGTGCACCTGTCGTTTGACAGCTGGCATAGGTACTGCCGTGGTCTTCACCCCGTTACGTCGTGCCCATTGCTCACTAGCAGCATTCAGCTGTATATTTTTGGCAGCAATAAACTGTTCTGTCAAATCGTTCTTGTATACCCCCCGTCCTTGTAGCGGAACTGGTAGAGGCGCACGCGATGTCCCTGAGAGAACCCCTCCACGACCCTGTAAATTAAGTACAGGTGGAATATAAACATACAGTACAGCAAACGAGCATACTCATAAATCTATCAAGAAAGAAGGCCACACATTTTGTAAACTGACACACGTGAAAATAGCAATATACATATCTTAACAATCACACGACTCACCTGTGTACTTGAAATGCCCCTGTCCGCGATTATATTAGGCTTCTTATCCGCAACACCAACACCAACGCCAGCACCAGCACCAAAACCACCAGTATACCCCCCATTCCCGTTCCCAGGCACACCCATCCCACCCTCGGGCAGCACAAAGTGACCATACGCATTCATCGTACCATACAGCCTCGCCTGGGCCGCATAGCACTCCGCCTCCGCGGACATGCGCACCTGTCGCTGATACTCCTGCTTGGCCCGTTTCTCCTCCTCCGCCGAAAGTTCGGTACTCACCGAGTCTAGAAAGGTCTTGTGGTCACGCGGGGGTGCGGCAAACAGATGCGCATCTGTCCGGTACAGTGACGTGAGTAGGTGATCGTCGCCAGCGACCACTTCACTGGCGTTGTACGGCGTTTCGGGCCGGTGCCCAAACAGATTCTGACTCCGCTCCCTCCCGACATTCGCTCTGACATCCTGTGGGTTGTGTATATCGGGGAGATGAAGTTGAGGTATATCAAATAGGAATAGAAATTTGTATGTAGAAGTTTTAGCTCAGATGGAAGATATGGAGAGGTACATAAACGTATTGTGTCCGAAAGTGGCTCGGCAATCGTGTGTATGTATGGATTATGTTATGTATTTATGCTTTTTCTGTACGTGAATAGATGTGGACCGCACTCCCTCCCGCCATTCGCACTGACATTGAGCTAGGTACGTATAACAAAGTATGTAAAAGAAAGTGGGCGGGAGATCGTGAATATATATGTGTATTTACAAGTAAAAGGGTTGGCTTCAGAAAGTGGGTCGATAGGGGTGGTCGGTGGGTCGATAGGGGTGGTCATGTATCTGATATTACAGTGTTACTTCGTTCCAAGTGTTTGCACATTCATTTCGACTCATTTCGTTTGCAACAGCGGGAAGAGAATGGTGGCAATAGACTAATAGAAGCTAAAAGTATCTCGCGGAAGAGCTCTGCCCTCCTATATTATCAAGTAGCCTACATATACAACATGGGAATCAACGAGATTATATCACACCAAATTAGGAATAGCCGGAAAAGCATAGTGACAATAGATTTATAGAATCTACAAGCATCTAGCGCGAAAACTCTGCCGTACATACACACTTCAGAACCAACTCCATTCGTTTTGATTTATCAAATTGACAATAGCCGGAAACGCACAATGACAATAGACTAATAGAAGCTACAATCATCGAGCGCGGGAACACTGCCATTCTAGAGACTATCCAGTAGCGCGACATCACAAACTACAAGCATTTAGTGAGAGAATTCTGCCCTTCTCGAGATCATCAGATGTGTAGCGTGCAGACACACCTGAGAATCCACGACATTGGTCGACAGCCCGCGCTTGAGGACCTCTCGTTCGTAAACCACCTCCTCCATGGTATTGCTCGCAAACATGCGATACACATATACCTTCTTCGTCTGGCCAAACCGGTACACCCGGCATACAGCCTGGGCTGCATGCACAGGGTTCCACTCCACATCCAGTACTATCACACGGTTGGCACTCACTAGGTTAATCCCTATACCTCCCGCTTTGATGGAGATCAGGAACAGGTGCGCACCGGTGTTAGGACCGCCGCTGCCGTCGTTGACCGGATTGTTAAATGCCTGAGCGAATGTATATGCAGACGGATGTATATGTGGATTAAGAAAGCTACTTGATTAGGCTGGATTTGCGTGTATGACTTTTTTAAGCAATCTTTGAACTCTGTCGCAATCCAAATATATATATATCTATTAAAGATACAACAGATCGGGTACAACAGATAGGTATACTGAATATAAATAGATAAGTATTAGGATGGGTATCCGTATAATTATCAGCAATATACCTTGTCGAACAGAGCGTTCTGTTTATGAGCCATTCATACTATCCTACAAATTCGACTGACTCAATCAGCGATAAGATTGCACGAAATGTGTAGAATAGAAATACAGCTAACATCGCATATTGACCCACTTAGCTACATATTCGCTACTGATTGTACAGACGGTTTTTAAATTCCATAACAAATGTAAACTATATGTACCAATATAGCATCTATAACTATATATATGTATATATATAGATAGATAGATAGATATATATATACATATATATACATACATACACACACACACACACACACACACACACACACACACACACACACACACACACACACATCACATATATATATATATATATATATATATATATGCACATACACACGTATATATATACAATCATGCAATCATACATACATACAAACATACATACATCCATGCGTGCATACATGCTTACGTATATATATATGGCATACACACACACACACACACACACACACATATATATATATACATACATACATACGCATATATATATATATATATATATATATATATACACACACACACACACACACACACACACACATATATATATATATGCGTGTGTACGCACACACATAAATAAGTAAATTAAGTAGATTTGCTTAATATACCTTAACCTAATATGCTCATATTACCTTAACTTTCTTGTCGCGTACAGTACTTGTAGTGGAACCATCCAATCGAAAGTAGGACACTCCATTAACCCACTTGGCGGGGGCGAGCGGCTTCTCGTCGTCGCTGTCATCGCGAGATCCACCGAATTGTTCGGCACCTTACATGTGATAAATAGCGGGGTTGATATGAACAAATTTAGATTATATGGGCAGTTTTACTATAGTTGTGTGATAAGAACAAATATAACATATATATACGTATTTATATACATATAAATAAGAGGTTCAAAACATGCTCTAACTTATAGATGTATATAAAGGGGTTCAACCTCCTGGACAGATCCGTCTTGCTCGACTATAATCATACCCGCCGCCCCGAAGAGAATCTTCCTTTTCCACTTTCTGCTTTCCTAATGGAAATTGATACGTTCAATGTACCGACATCTTCACAGAACATAGATATATTCCCTTTTCGACTTTCCTAAAGATGGGAATCGATACGCTGAAGAAGCTCATTGACGCCCACTCATACCTTCCACTATCCTCACAGAAACTCTTTCTGCTGTAGTAGCTGGTCAAAGATATACAGCGTGCTAATACCCACACAGTATAAGAGTACACATTGCCTCGCACAACTGACGCATACGAATGCACGAAAGCACACTGACATATAGTCGCTTGTTGCGGGAACATACAAAACGAGCTTTTACCAATAGATATACAATGATAGAGATATACTTGAACCACAAAAGAGGCCATACTTCTTGTTGTCGGCTCATACCTTCTGCTTTCCTGGCAGGGACCTCTCTCTGCTGCAGTAGCTGCTCAAAGATATCCAAGGTGCTAATACTCTGACTGAATAAGAGTACACGATCGCCTGCCAACACGGACGCTTCAATAATTTTTATCGCCGCTGCTAGCTTGCCACTCATTTCGAGCATTCTCGGCTTGTACGCACCTCCCTTAAATACCGAATCCGCCCATGTATGCACAGGCTGACCGGGTTTATTGGACGTGTTTGTCCCTGAAATAGTCCCTTGCCTGGAGGCAAATTGGCTTGCAGCGGAGGTCGCTGGGGATGGCAAGGAGCTTCTGGGTAGGAATGGCACACTGGCCCCCGTGTATTGGGTTTGGGATTGAGATTGTGCATGATATGGGGCGTTCTGAGTATTACTTTGGGTCTTATTTTGGGTGGTATTCTGGGTGTTACTCTGGGTCTTAACCCCCGCTGTGTAATTCGCATTAGCATTGAAACTATTTATAGTTCCAGTAGTCCCGCTCACCCCTGTTGTGGCACTGCTCCCCGCCGCCTGCTTGCCCCAGGGATTGCTAGCGGTAGCGGCGGGTACCGGTTTCACATCATGTCGTAAACCGGGATGGACTGCCTCCTGCTGCGACGAACTCGGGCCAGAGTCGGTCAGATCAACGACGGCCTCTACCTTGGTAGTAAGATTCTCTTTCTTAGTGCTATAGATGCCCTGTGTAGTAACACCCGCACCCTTAGTATCCACAGAAACCGCAGTTTTCACCCATGGGTTGATGGTTTGGGCTATACCACTATCAGCCCCACCCCCCAGACCCCCACCTGGCATTCTGATTCCCGATTGCTTACCCCAGGGATTAGTAGTGGAGCTCACGCCAGGGCTACCCAAACCGGAACTCAAACCGGAACTAAACTTTGGTACAACCGGGTGGGACAGTAAAGGAGCCCCGCTCGACGACTTCCACGCACTTGTCGTTGTACCTGGCAACTCCTTCTTCCCCCAGGTACTGGCAGTCGAGCCCGAACCCAAACCCGAACTCGTCGTACGCGTACCCATACTCGGGGTTGAAGTCGACGATCCCGATGTAAATATGGATATACTACTCAGCGCAGGGGACGGGGTGTGCATACGCGCTTGCCTGGCCACTATACCGCGGGATAGGCCAAAGCCTTGTTGACTGGTCAACTGCAGCCGTTGGTGTACTTTGGACTGTGGGGGCGCTGCGGGTGTGGGGGCTGGGACGGGACTTGGGCTATGGAGAGTCGGAAGTTGGTTGTTGGCCGGTTGCACCGTCTGAGGTGAACCATCGACGTTGAATGGATACAGATAGTTTAGACAATTAATTTAGTTAGTTTTTTTTAGATAATTAATTGAATTGATTTAGTTAATTTAGCTGGGTTGGGTGATATTTATCGATACGTAGATGGATAAGAAGTTAATAGAAAACGAGTGGTTGAGTCAACTAACCGGATAAGTCTAGTCAATTTCGCTGGTTCGCCCGATATTGTCGGCGTGTAGATGGAGATGGAGTCGATAGGAGACAGGTAGTTTAGTAAATTGATCCGATTAGTATAGTTGATCTCGTTGCTTTGGGTGATATTTGTTCCTTTGCAGATGGATGTAGAGTTGCGTTGATGGGAGACGGCTAGTTAGTTAATCTAGCTGGGTTGGGTGCATTAGTGTCTAGATGGATGTGCATACAAGTTTTCACATATCCGTGCAAATGTGTATGTTTAGGAAAGTGAGCGGGGATTAGGCCGGGAGATGTTTAGAAACAGTCGCGGTACGGTCGGGTTTGAAACGCATACGTATGTGCACAGCAACATAAATGAATTATAAATTGAAACACGTGCGTGTCTAAATTAGATTTATACAAACACGAAAATACATATAATTTATAATCAAGACCTGCAACTAATCCATGTGCCTGGTATTCACATACCAAATTAAATACGTTTGCTCTATTATACACAACCTTATAGGTGTATACGCCGACTAAACACACTCAACAAAGTACATACACCGACAAGGCACACTGCTACACATACAACCTACATAGACACTACACATACAACGGCTAAAGAAACAACGAATATACACGTACAAGGCACATTTCTAAACAAAATACAAATAGATACCAACTACATACACGTAGAATGCACATTACTAGGCGAACTACGACCATGGACACTACCGTACCGGAGTTGCGGGCCTGCTAAATGTTTTAAGTTTGTGTGTATGCTGAGGCTCAGTTTGAGGCTTGAAGTTAGATTGGGGTTGGGACGGTGTTCGAGCGACATTGCTGATGCTATTTGCGGATGCCTGAGTGGCGTCCATTGCGGCCTTCCACTCATCGTACAGTACGTCGGGATGGTTCCATATCTGTGCGTATGAATTGCGTGCAGGGTCAGTTGTACTTTCATATGTACAGACTATCGGAATGGCTCCGATCTGAGTGAGGCGAGTTTATACTGTTTGATATACTGTCATATGTTGAGTAGACCGAGTTGGTTCCAAATCCCTGTGAGATGAGTTTGCACAGTTAGATATGCTGTCATATGCACAGTGCGTCGGGATGCTCCCCATATCTGTATATATTATTTGTTTATAGAGTTCAAGCTCAGGATGATTTTATATATATGTGATGCGAGTTTCTACGTTCAAATATACTGTCATATACACAGCATATCCGAATGGCCCCATAACAGTGTGTTGTGAGGGTATACGGATAGAACTACTTTATATGTAAAGATTGCTGGGATGGTTCCATATATGTATAGAGTGGGTGTGTACTACTGGTTTTGCTTCTATACGTACAGATAATCGGGATGGCCATACCTGTGTACTGCGATAGAGTACGGCTAAAAAACAGAAATATGCACGATCATTGGGGTGCCCATATACCCTATATATATATATATATATATATGTATATAGTATATATACACACACACACACACACACACACACACATATATATATATATATTTATATTTGCATTCATAATAACATAACGGTATATACCTTCATGCAGATCGACAGTTTCACGAAGACCGAGGCTCCTTGGTACAGATTTCGGGCGATGTTATACAGCTGCCGCTGCATAGGCGATAAACGCACGGCTACGACAAACTCCTGCTTCTTTGGCAGCGCAGCCTGCAATACATTGTCTTCCCGTCTGTCGGAGGTGGAAAAAAATGAGATATGGTAAATCAGACATCAGATTATTAGCAGATGTAAATAAGAGTATAGATGCGATTTGTATGGATGTACATATATATGTTTGCCTGCAAGTTCCTTTCTGATCAGTGCAGTAGAACGAGATATGACATGTCAGATATCAGATAGGTACCAGAGAAACATAAATACATAGATCTAAATTGAATTATCACATGTATATCGATGTACTTGTGCAAGTGCACGCCTTTATTCTCGCACGACAAGAACGAAATATAGCATATCAGAATCAGATATGTAGCAGATATATATATATATATATATATATATAGAACTCTAAAAACATGCATGTGGACAAACGCATATATTTTGGTGGTGGCATGTATGTATACCAGCAAATGTAGCCATATATATATATATATATATATATATATATATATATATATATATATATATATATATATATTATATATATTTATAAATATAAATATAAATATAAATATAAATATATATATATGTTCACACACACAAATACTCACATACAAAAACACACACCTAATGCACATACACACACACCACACAGACACAGACACAGACACGCACACGCATATGTGCACACACGTATATATATATATATATTTATATATATATAAATATAATATGTAACTATATTTATATATATACAAATATAATATGTAACTATATTTAAATTATTTCATGGATACCTTTGGACGAATCCTCTTAGTTTCAACTGAAGCACATGTAACCTGAACTTCATTAGCTTGATGTCATCGCGTGTGCTATCTTCGCACTGGCCTGCCTCATGACACAAACAGTTATTATATTGAAATATTAGTCATCGCCCAATAGTTAGCGTAGTTGACTAATTTAGATTGTTTTTGTACCATTAGCTCATATGGCTGAATTGGTTTAAACAAACAGATCAGTCTCTCGCCACTATGTGATGTGGCTGAATTAATTTGTATCAACAGTTGGTACACTCAGAAAAGTTAGTACACTTCGGAAAGAGATCGAAATAGCGTCGTACCAAAAATAAGGACAGGCTCGGACAACAACAGAGTTACGATTGTCAGGTCTCTATATTCAAATTCGTCAACTAACACAAATTGTGATATAAAACTTAATTTTCTAACATAAGATTGATTTCTTCAGAATATTTTCATTCAGACAGTGACAGTGTGTGGATATTGGCAAAAACCTGATTGACATACTTAGCTCCCGGATCTATGCGCACAAGCATTCCATTGACTGTCATTTGCATATGGGAGGTTTGAGGTGTATGTAAATGTGCAACAACTGCTGTACAGGAAGATAATTAAACACGTCGCGTGTAAATATGTCATATGCATCAATGTGTGTGCACAGATGTTGCAGCAGCAATGAAAGTACATATACATACATTTAATTTTGGACACATAGATACAGATCTATTTAGATATTGGTATATGTGTATGCACATATAATATGAAGACATTTTCGAGTCGATATTCTCTCATATATATATCAATATATTCATTCATACATACATACATACATACACACATACATACATACATACGCGCGCGCGTGCGTTGCGTTGCGTGCGTACACGCGCACATACATGCATGCATGCATGCATATGCATACATACACATACGTTTACATGCATTTACATACATACATTGCATACATACGTAAATATATACATACGAGAAATATATACATACATATAATATACACACATACATACATACATGCCTACGTGCGTACGTACATACATACATACATACATACGTAAATATATACATACGAAAATATATACATACATATATATACACACATACATACATACATACCTACGTACATACGTACATATATGTATATATATATATATATATACACACACACACACACACACACACACACACACACACACACACACACACACACACACACACACACACATATATATATATAGCGCTAAATCATATACTATTGCTATATGTAGTGGGACCTACCGTTCCTGACTGGAGAGTCGAACATGACTGCGAACTCAGCTGGAGTGCCGAGTAGACCGGGTCTTACAAAGTCGATCATCACATAGTACTCTTTCATGTTGTTCTGCAGTGGATATCCCGTCAGTACTATGCGCCTCCTAGGAGATCGATAGGCGTGAAAGTGAAGTTACAATAAAAAGCAATAATTTGTCAATACAAAAACAAGAAAGACAATTCTAACCGGTTCAAGACAGCCTATGAACTCGTAAAAACAAACTAGTATATATTTATGTAAAAATAAAGAAAGAGTTGATGTCAATATAGAAAGAAATTGTATAAAACAATAAATAAAACCAAAGCTAGTACAAAAGTTTTAACTGGACCACCGTAAGCACCATTTCAGAGATAAACGAGCCGACAACTGCTCCCTACCAGTCTACCAGACCATACAGGTCCATGACTAAATGCACTTCTGAAATTTAATTGGCATACAAGTTGGTAATCGCCCTGGTTCTGGGCAGATACCCCAATTCTGGGTGTGTCGAATTGGAAAACAAGACTATGCTCGCCCTGATTCTGGACATGTCAATTGCCCCTTCTGAGTGTGTAAGACTGGAGTATAGTCTATGCTCGCCCTATTTTAAACAACCCACTTTTGGAGTTGCAAGATTGGCGTATAAGTCTATACCCGCCCTGGTTCCGTACATATATATATATTTAAGCCATAAGGGTAAAAATTACATACGCTGTCTTGGGCGTGCAATTCTGTATTCCAGATTTCCGTAAACCTAAATGGCATAATTCGTACACGCTTTTGTAGGGCTATTGAGATTTACAAAGAGCTGTTTTAGATGCGATGTCCCTCATCAATAATCACCACATCCACAAGTATACATTCACTCTGATCCCGAATATACCACATGTATCCTCAGTTTATCTTCGCTATTATTCCAAACACATCATATCCATCCTTGGTCTATCGGTCATATCCATAGTGATTTGAATACATAAACAACATATTTACTTTCAAGATCCATACCCTGTTCGCAACTTCTGCAAGGCTATTGAGATCTGCGATTCGCTGTTTTTGATGCGATGCCCCTCATCGCACACCACCAAATCAGGCCCGGGATCGAGTAGCCACTGAGCAACCTTTTTACCTAAAATTTAGAACAGTCTCGATTGTGAATGAATGAGTTCTCACCTTTTTACCAAAAATTTAAAAAACAATTCCAACTTCATATAAGTCAGTACGTTTACTTTGAGATTAAGAAAAATCCTGATTATGATGAACCAGTTCTCTCTTGTGCTACTGAAATTTAGAAGAACCTCAATTGTTAATGAATGAGTTCACAACTTTGTATCTACAATTTCGAACAGCCCCGATTTTGAAATGATGGGTCCAACTTTTTTCAGGCTTATTCATGTGATATTCACATTCTAAACGAACAGTATGCATTTTCTGAGAGGTATGCCATTGAAATAATTCAGTGAAACAATCTACTAGAATCATCTATTATATAACATTGGAATAAAGCTGTGTACACACACTTACGCTCTGCCTTGCTCTCCTTGCCCCCCTGCACGAGCAGTTTGAACATCTCATAGCCCATAATGAGCACACCCCCCTGCAGAAGAATCGGCCAAGTAAAGGAATGTATTTGAGACCCCATGTACATAAAGCAAGGTCTATAAAGAAATACATTTCAAAACATAAGTATA
>LUCW03000155.1:40000-50000 GCA_001586965.3 Sphaeroforma sirkka
ACACGCCTACATAAATACGCACACATACATGCATACATACATATATAAATACATACATACATACACGTACATACGTACATGTATGTGCATGTATGTATTATATATATATATATATATATATATATATACGTACGCACACGTTCATTCATACATATGTAAGTAAAGTATGTGGATGGATGTACGTACGTACGTATATGTATATATGTATGTATGTATGTATGTAGGTATATATGTATATTTAATGTATGAATGTATGTATGTGTGTATGTATGTACGTACGTGTGTATGTATGTATATATGTTTGAATGTATATGTATGTATGTATTTTCGTATATATATATATATATATATTCTGCCCTGAGTTGTCAGAGGTCACTACGAAGTCAATTCGGACATTCGGTCCGTACTAGAGTGTCTTGTAGATTTAAGCGCTTCTGTTTAAGCTGTGACATCAAAAGACTCCGGCGGGTTCTTAAAATAACATAGAATATCACTTATCATCAGCTCGGTGTTTGAATGGGGCTTACTCGGACTACTTTTGTTAAGTCATCTGACTTCCACCAGATGATACCACTGGCTTCGGATGTAAAAGCAACGTTCGCAATAGCACACCACTAAACACAGACATACAAACACAAGCGTTAAATCCATAATTATTTCAAATAAGTAGTACATCTCGCACCTTCACCTCGCGCTTCAAATGCGGCATGCTCATGCTACTATAGTCTTCGTCATCCGAGTCAACCAAGTCTATCACCGCGGCCTCAATTTTCGGGCGAGTTTCTGACTTTACATTTTCTGCTGCTGATATGTTCTCTTTCACGCTAGCTGTTCGAGATGTGATAGCTGAAATGAGTGATAGTATCGAAAATACACCTACATGCGATAGATGTAATATATATTAAGTGTACATACACATATACGGATACATACATCTAAATATGTTTGCATATATATATATATATATATATATATATATATGTGTATTGATACTTGTGGCACAAGTCGTGTCCAAAAATCGATTGCATACTCGAGTAAACAATCCGATGCAACCTACACGCCTTATTTGGCACATCGCACCATCAAATACGCAAGACGGACACGACACAAAGTTGCACTATAATATCTCCAAAATAGCCAGGCCATTCTCCTCATACCTAATTCTTCTTGCTATAATTGTGTCTTTTACCCATTTATATACTCGACGGATAAATGAACTCTAAATGCACCTACCACTGAATACATAAGATATGCAAGATAAGTACACGCACTATTGTACAAATACAATAGTCAGACTGGTCTCCGCATACCTAGTTCTTCTTGCTTTGTTTGCTGCTCAGCGTTCCTAACGCGTCTTTGACGGTCCATCAGACGCTCCAGGCGTAGCTTCTCTTCCATTTGCGCATCATTAGAAGCCTGTATGGTCCATAAGCAACATGAATAAGTAATTGCCCTTAATTGAAGTTTTTGACACCTGTTTTGTGCATGATACGACAGTTGTACAAACTCCAATATACCATCAACATTCGACGTACATAGATACACATACATACATATATGCAAATGTACATAAATATATTGTATACATATATACATACATACATACAAACATACATACTCTTATATACATACATACATACATACATACATACATACATACATACATACATACATACATACATACATACATACATACATACATACATACATACATACATACATACTTATATAGGTACCTACATATAGATATCCAAAAATACATACATACATACATAAATACATACAAACATACACACTTACATACATACATGCATACATACTTACATACATACATACATACATACATATATATATATATATATATATATATGCATACATGCATATATATATATATATATATATATATACCACGTCCGTCAACTAGCACATGTTGCAAGTACTAAGTGTCTTATCCACGAAAATGACTGTACTATACCAGTTCAAACACAGTTATAGTCTTGGCGGCTTTTCGCAAGCGCAGACCTGCACACAATATCATCCGCTTTTTGGCTGCCTTCGCTAATAACAGACTGATTCTACCACAGTATACATTTGTACATCAAGTCATAAGCAATTTGATACACAAATACAAGTTCAAGCTTAAGTCCATCGACGGTCTTGATGGCTTTGAGCAACCGCACACGATGCACACCTTGTCGCTTGCGCTTCTTGGCAGTTTATAGAC
Organism: Sphaeroforma sirkka; assembly: GCA_001586965.3. Taxonomy (NCBI): domain Eukaryota; class Ichthyosporea; order Ichthyophonida; genus Sphaeroforma; species Sphaeroforma sirkka. The sequence goes on from LUCW03000155.1 coordinate 42,225, forward strand.
AATATCTAGAAATCTATAGTATGTATATATATATATATATATATATATATATATATATATGCATGCATACATACATACATACATACATACATACATACATACATACACACACACACACACACACACACACACACACATATATATATATATATATATATATATATATAAATATATATATATATATTTACATCTATACATACAGTGACATATACATTCAAATGTTTCAAGACACCAGCAATTAAGTACACACATACCTGTACCAGCTTAGCTCCATTCACAGCCTTAGCGGCTTTGCGCAGTCGTACGCGATGTACACCGTGTATCTTACGCTTCGTGGGTATCTTTTCTCCACTTGCCGTCGCACCTGTCGCCGACTCTAACTCATTCGCATCATTGGTTGTATCGTCTACCACAGCAGCAATGTCCGCTTTATCATCTGACTCACTCATATCATTGGTTGCATTACCTACCTCAGTAGTAACGTTCTCTGTACCATCCATGCCACTAGCGGCATCAGCGATATCCTCTAATTCAACAGCAATGTCCTCTATATCATCCATATCACTAGCTGGATGTGCTTCACTGCCTACCTCACTATCAAATTGCGCTGACTCTGATACCTCGCCCTCACTGGCATCGGTTGCTGTGCCATCCCCATCACCCGCGACGCTATCTATATCAGCCAGTTCGCTACCCCTGCTGTCCAACCCACTCACATCGGCCGCGTCGCCTATCTCGCTATCCAAATTTTCTGTATCATCTATCTGGCTACCGGTATTCTCGGTATCCTCCACATCACCTGTATTAGGTGCTGTATCATCTGCCTCGACTTTATCTACTTCAGTTGCTATGTAGTCACCGGCATCTTCCTTTCGGGCAACGTTCTTAATATCGCTTGCATGAACCTCTGGCTCAGCCATCGCTACATCTCCATTCACACACGCATCTACCATTTGTTCAGCAGGGGCTGTAGAAGCTTTGGCCCTGGCAATACTACAAGCAGATTTTGATTCATTTGCCCTTCTACTCTGTCTTGTCGCTCTCTGCGGGGCACCTGCGCCTTTTTGCACTACTTCTGTGACGTTTTGTCGTACTCTTGTATGATTTGTGTTCACTTCTAGCACATGCATCTCCACATCTCCATCCGTATTTGTACTCACATGTGGTTTGTCAGCAGTTTCTTCAAATACTTGTGAGTCGTCTTCCGTCATCAAATCCGGATTCACATCATCCATTTGCATCGAATTTTTGTTATCTGAGCCAATCAACTCATTCTGATAGCCCGAACATCTTGAGCCCAAACCCGCCAATACAGACTCTGCGTGTTCCAATTTGGGGCTGAGTTTGATACCTACATATTGTTCTATTTTGGGACTCGCTTTCTCATCTACCGACATTTGTGTACTGCTATTTGGCTGCTCGTCTACCGACTGCTCCACCATAATAGTTGACTCACTGTCTACAGATTGTACTTTTCCATGAATCGACACTTCTTTAGCCGACAAGTTTTCCTCCTGCATCACATGTTCGTTACTATCATCGCGGGAGCTCCCTAGCTTAGCCACCAAGCTATTGTCACTATGTGACGCAGAACTCGAACACATTCCTGGCCTACCAACAATTCTTTCCATGCAATCCACATGACCTGTAGACACTCCCCCCTTGTCAGGTGACTGCGCCGAAGTGAAGGTAAGGATCTTCCTCAGCGCCCGCAGCATAGTATTGGCAGACACATCGATGATAGACTCGCCTACCATACAGTCGCCTCCCTCACATTCCTCTTTGATTGACCCTCCCTGTGCTACTGATAATGTGGTCTCAGCTATGCCGCCTGTAGCGCAAAGTAGCATACTTACACCCGATGATACACTACACACGGGCTTCTGCGGTGACAAAACAATTACACTGTCATCGGCATTGTTTCCTCCAGTTGCATCAGTATTACTTATCGGTGTGCCACTCTGAACACAAAGTACTGGACTATCATCCATCAAGACTTTAGGTATTGATCGTGATGGAGATAACATGATCACGCTTGCATCAGCATCTGAATTATCATAGATTGGAACAGGCGGCGACGTCTCTGCTGTGTGTTTCCGGGTCACCCCACCTACCTCTGTCGTGCTATGATCAGGGGATGCCACTACATGCTTCCGGCTCTGTGCGGGAAGTACCCTCAGATCACGATCAGCACTCACTTTGCTTTCTGACAGTGTGCATACGTCTATGTTCGTGCAACTGCTAGACCTTTGCGGCGAAAATATAATCAAAGACGCTTGTACGTCACTATCGTCGACCTCCATATCTTCTAAAGAAGCACCGCGAGCTTTAACACAGGCACTCGAACCTATATCGGTATTGACGTTCCCACCTCTAGGCAACACCTTTGAATGTATCTCATTTACAGTCTGCTCAGTAATATTATCTATATAAGTACGTGCAGATGATTTCGTATTCATTTGCACTGATTTGTTCACTATCTCATCTTTGTGGGCTTTTGACCCAGTATGGACATTTTGAACTATATTCGTATCCATACTGGCTGATATTGCGTGCTGTATGAGAAGGTACCGATGAGCCCCATGGTACTACCGTAACATACCAGATATATCTTATAATACACGAAGCTGATTGTGCACCGAATTGGTTGATGACCGCACATGTAGGAATACGCTATGTATGAAAGTATGAACTTTTTTTTAAAACCTGCTGCTGCGAGCAGCATATTACGTGTAGGTCGAAAAGAGGAAACCCGCCAATTTTTCCTAAAGGGTCTGTATGGCCAATATTCCAAAAGTGTCCTGAAATAATGGCCCAAAAAAAACAATTAGGGACATAATTCAGGGTAACATACATTCTCGCAATATTTATTATTAGTTGCTTGTTTTTTCATTTTAATTTTTTTCTCGTAAAGTTTGACATTTCAATTAATACTTAAATTTTAGAAACAATTCCCGCCGATTTTAAATCAGGAACGTACCGAACTTGATACATGTACGAACCGAATTCCTGAACCGGCATGTTGAAACTTGTGAGAATATTTTTTTTTGAAGTGTTTAGATATATGTGGGATACACAAAGCGAATGGAATCAGCACGTTCATAGCAGAGATATCTCCGCTTGATATTGTGACCCAGCAAACAAAGACAAACACACCCCATTTGGTGGTCAACGTTTGGTATTGTGTGCGTGTAGTTAGGTTTCACTTTTCGATTTTAACGTGAGCTACCAGCACTAATTCTTGCATGCTCGTACACGTGTAAAATAATCGTATCCGCATATTTTTGATAGTAGGTCCAATACAGTACAAACCTCAGTAGATTTCTGTACGACACTCCAGTGCAAAGATGGGAGTTCCAGCATTCTTCCGATGGTTATCTAACAAGTACGAAAAGATCGTCGTTCCTGCTCAGGAGGTAAGGGTGTGTATATGCAAGAATATTGACCGAAGTAGAAGATTGTATTCACATTTTAATAATTCACATTTTAAATGTAGATTAACAGGCACATGCTATTTCATACTTACCCTATGATTGTACTGGTGTACATGTGTTAATTATATACACGTACAGTGTTACAGACTTGTGCAAACCTTGTTTGCAACTCATAAAAACATGACTTTATAAAATACCTTTCGCACCTTACACAAGCCGATTTGATTTGATCTGATTAGAGGCTCAGACGCACACAACACAACACAATCTGTACGGAATCTAAACTATAACTCACGTCATGGACCCAATTCGTTATGTTCATTAGTAGTTATCATATTGTGTGATTGTTTCGAATTGACTATCATTGCAATACAATGAATTCAAACAGTTGTTCAGCGTACGCACAACACAATTTGAAAAGATATGTCCCGGTATCCGTGGTGGTTATCTATAGCAATTGTTAAATGACGCGATAATTTTTCTAAGACTGGTTTATCCGATTACCTGAACTAATTCTGAACTTTGATTTAAGTCTTGTACTCGCACTTTGTGACGTACCATATCGCTAGATATATTGCATGCTAGTTTGACTATGACCAACATATAATGTGGTCTGGCTAAGATCATCATATATTACAATTGCGCATGCGATATTTCCTTGGCTTCCGATACACTTCGGTTGTTTCTTGTGCTACTTCGCCGGATTTTCCATTGTTTTGGCAACAGTTTCGCGAAGGTGCTATATCTTCGATTCGTTTCAATACTTTTTGACATATGTGTGTCACTTCATAGTAGCTCATGAGGTTTTTATCAGTGCGGTAAGATGGTTATACACATCATCTTGTTCTTGTTAGATGCGAATCTTTCTTGTCAAGCCCCACTTGCCCATGAAGTGAACTACAGTTACATAGTAATTAGATGCGACTGTGGACATTGTATCGCAAATACATATATAGTGCTCTACAATTCGATATATATTTAGATGTGTATGTACCTACGTTGTGCTCTATAGTTAGATATATAAAAAGGTGTGCCTGTAGACATCGTACCTCAGTACCTATGTAATACTCTACTGTTGAATATTTCGATGTGTATGAACCTGTGTAGTTCTCTACAGTTGGATATATAATTAGGTGTGCCTGTAGACATCGTATATTCAATTTTTATGTATTATTCTAGTTGTATATATATTTAGATGATGTACCTGTGTAGTACTCTACAGAACGATATATATTAGATATCTCTGCACCTTTGTAGTGCTCTACAGTTCGGTACATGTCAAATATGTACCTGTGTAGTGCTCTATAGTTGGGATATATAACGAGATACGGCCAAGTGTTTAACTCTCCGATCTATGATGAACTGGAAAAACATATATAGAGCTGTCAACCAGTCCTCCATTATCTTAGCCGATAGTACAATATTGGCCGCTTGCTACACATCCTTGGTTTACAAAGTGAGCATAATCTGTTATAAGATTTGCTCATTGTTTGCTTAGCGGTGGTGACAGGGTTGTTTTGCTTCTCAAGTATCCGAGATACACGCTCTCGAATCAAAGTTTCATTAGCTCATGATATGTTATGTGCGTGCTAATTTTTCATCTGTATGTCAATATCCCTTTGTGTTCATCTGTACTTTCAGCGTGGCTGTTTGATGTACAAATGAGAAATGACTGGACCCATAGTGTACCTCGCAAACTCCCTGTGCTTGGACACGTACTCATACTCAAGCATATGCATGTACGATCTCAGGTACTCAACTTTTACACATACATCCAGAAAGGCCTGATAATGGAAGTCCACCTGTACACACGCGTGCAAGTACACACACACATACACATACACAAACTTAAAAATACTTGCACGTATATTTGTACACAAATGCACGTATACATGCAAACCAGTTTCATTTGTATTGTTCACGTAGATTGAAGGTGAAACAGTCGATGGAGAAAAGATCCCCGTGGACCAGACGCTACCAAATCCCAACGGCATTGAATATGACAATCTTTATCTGGATATGAATGGTATTATTCACCCCTGTTGCCACCCCGAGGATCGGTATGTGATACGAGTCTATCAAGTGATTATAAATAATATCCTGTACGTTCTCATATACTCTCAAAGGGATCAAGAGGCGATAGGCATCAAGTGTTGTGGTGGGAATTAGAGTCCTTATCTCATAAACGAGACAAAGATCACACCAATCTTCGAGTATATCGATTAGATTCAAATGCTTATATATATATAGATTCAAATGCTTATATATATATATATATAAAACTAATGGATACATACATTTTTTTTTGTTATTTTTTCAACCCACCCCCAAAATCGAGGCCAGATCTGACTTTAATCGCTGAGTACTCGTACACATACATATGTATCTGGACATTGTACATTAATTTTTGCATGAGATCTCATGTATACATACATAAGTATTTCTTCTTTCCCGGCCATCCACAGCCCCACCCTTACCAGCGAGTATGAGATATGGCTTAATTCTTTGAGCACTCGTACACCTATGTATAGGTATCTCGATTCATATATATATATATATATATATATATGTGTGTGTGTGTCAGCATGCCACTTTTCTCATATAAACACATACATACTACTCCCATTCCGGCCATCCACGGCCACACCCCACAAGCGAGATGGTGATATGACTTTGATTCCAATGTACTCTTTCACATAAAAAATACTCGGATATCGTACATTCAAGCCCGTATGCCGCTTTTATTATCTCATCTATATATATATATATATATATATATATATATATATATATATATATATATATATATATATATATATATATATATATATATATATATATATATATATATATATATATATACATATACTGCCTCCTTGTATCTTTGAGGTTCAACTCTACAGCACCACCCCCACAGCTGAGGATGAGATTTACCTGTGATTCCTATGTTCGTATTCACATACATATATACACGTGCATTGTACATTCAAGCTTGCTTGCGGTTAACTTTATCTTATACAATTACGTATACTTCGTCCCTATACTGCTGGGGATTACCTCAATAGTTCCACCCTTACAAGCGAGGATGAGATATGACTGTGATCGCATAGCAAATGCTACACAAACACGTATATTCAAACATTGCACATTCACGCCTGCGTGCCACTTATCCCCTGTCTATACACATATTCTTGACTTCCACAGTCCCACCCCCACAAGCGAGGATGAGATGATCACTTTAATCTTCGAGTATGTCGATCGTATCATGAACATTGTGCGTCCCAAGCGCATACTGTACATGGCTGTCGATGGTGTGGCACCCCGAGCCAAGATGAACCAGCAACGTTCACGCCGTTTCCGTGCTGCCCAGGAGTCTGAGGAGAACAAGATCAAGAAAGAGGAGGAACGCAACCGACTGATTCGCGAAGGTGTGTTCTATTTGTAGACATCCTATATATGGCATAGTGCGGTCTCTGTGTGTAGCAAAGTGTGTCTGTATATGAACCCTTTTGTATCGAAGTTGGGTGTTGTAGTAGACTGTGTATGCTATATAGGAGGGAAACTACATTGTAATGATTCTTTGGGGTGTTTCTCATGACGGCTGCATTTATACGCAGGTTATCTTTTCTTGTAGTCTCCGGCAGTTTTGCTACCTAGTACCAGTTTTGAATATTGGATTTCTGCTCGTGGTATCTTTTCTAAACAGCGTATTTATACAGATATACTTATTTGGTTATCTCTATATATTTTTTCTATATCAGGTCTCACGCTGCCCCCGGAGAAGAAGAAGTTCGACTTTGACCGTAATTGCATTACGCCTGGTACTGAATTCATGGCGCATCTCAGTGAGTGCTTACGGTATTACATTCATGAGAGAGCGAGCACGCACCCCGCCTGGAAGGGTGTCAAGGTATGGTGTTTGCGTATGTATGTGCTATATATATATATATATATATATATATATATATATAGTTGCATTGCACCTGGTACTGAATTTATGATGCACATTTTTACACTTGCGATAGAGAACGCACCCTTTCTGGAAGGGTGTGAAGGTATGGTGTATGCTTATGTATTTAATATATATATACATATGTATGTGTGTCTGTGTGTGTGCATATGCATGTGTATGTGTATGTGTATGTATGTATGTATGTATGTTTGTATGCATGTATGTATGTATGTATATATGTATGTATGTATATGTACTTTTTTCATATGTTCTTATATGTGTACATCTACTTTGAACCACAATTGTGTGAATATGGAATACTGGATGAATTAGCGTACCGGAGCAATATGATTTGTTTTCGTATCTTTTAGAGAGTGATCGCCCATCCCG
>LUCW03000155.1:52500-65000 GCA_001586965.3 Sphaeroforma sirkka
GTGGGCTGAAATCGTGTTTCCGTTTGGTGAAAGAGTATGTCAGTTGGTCTCACAGGATAAAACCAGAATTTACCCATGTGATGTGTGTATTGGTAGGCTAGAGCAGTATCTTTGACGTACTGACTATATTGTTGTCAGTATACCACATGCTTTGTTGGCAGCCAGAAATAGATCTGAATCGTTTGTAGGAGCTGTGACCATAAAATGCAGAGTAGCCATTATTTGCTTGCTGTCGGGTGGACTCTCGCGCAAATTGGCAAATTATGCCACCACCCCAAACACGAATACATAGTAGTACACATCAGATGACGACGTTCTATTTATCTTGTTCATAATCCATTTTTGGAATAGCGGAGGGATTCGAGGCCAAACCAGTAAATGCGCCCTCTGAGAACAAGGGACTGGTGAAGTCGGCTTTTGAAGCGATGAAAGAACGTGAGCAGAGCAAACCCGAAAATGCTAATAAGGCGGCTGCGGCTGCGCTTAAGAAGTCACTCACGTAAGTTTGTATACGTCTCTATACCTGTTCTTGTATCTGTATGTGTGTATGTATGTATGTATATGTGTATGTAAATATATGTGTTATGTGTAAGCATATTTATATGTATATGTATATTTTTATGTATATTTATTTATATATATATATATATGTATAGATTGATGTCTCTTCGATTCTTTACAAATTGAGATATACATATACGTATCCATTTTTTTGGTTCCATGGTAGCATCCTCTATATTTTTGTGCAAAAAGCTTAACAGTTCGAAAATAACTGTCGTTTATTGCAAAGATTGCCTCCGATTTTTATCTAAATCGTTCCCATACCTGAATTTATCCTTGTATATCTCTACATACAGCGATGACCAATCCTCTGTCTCGACAGACAGCATCCGAGTCATTGACACAACCGTCCCTGGGGCGGACGAGAACCTTCCAATCAAGGGAACGAAACGCAAGGCGCCAGACGATGACAGTGACGAGGGTGAACCAGAGGACAACGTCCGGATGCACGAACCCGGGTGGAAAGACCGTTACTATAGAAACAAGTTCCAGACCACGGCCGATGATATGGAGCATGTGAATGCGCTTTCGCAGAGCTTCATGGATGGCTTGTGCTGGGTGTTGAGTTATTACTTCTTGGGGTGTAAGTCGTGGACGTGGTATTTCCCGTACCATTACTCGCCTTTCGCATCGGATATCGCTCGGGCAACAATTAAGGTATTTTTTCAATATACTTGTGTGCGTTCCTTTGAATTTACATATATAGTTGTTCCAGTTGTTTACTCGTAGTTCTGTGTTGGGTGCTGGCTTGTGACTTCTGGGGGTGTAAATCGTGACGTTTTCGATGCTTTTACTCGCCTTTCGCATCGGTTATTACTTGTGCAACAATTAAGATATTTTCAAGTTGTGACACTGCTTTGATTCGAGCCTACGTCACAGTCAGGGTGCAGCCGGTTTTCACATTGATTTTTGGTACGTGCTGTTTGTTGACTTTTCATTTCATGATCTTCTGTTCGTGGCATTGGTACTTTGCGTACTAAGACTATATGTTCTCATCAGATATTGCTCCAAAGTATTTTGATTCAAAATGCGGTAACTTTTCTGCTTGATGGACCATTCCGAAAAACGAATATCCGGTTTTAGTTATGGGCCAATGGGTATCATAGACCCACGTATATCTCCAATAGCACATGACACTTGATAGTCAGCTTTGTTCATATATTCTGACAGTCAAACGGTAGTTGGAACACGTTTACTTTTACTCATACTTATATCTATATCTATATCTATATCTATATCTTATAAACTTGTATAACATTCAACACCTACTTACAGGAGCGGGTGGAATTCGAGCCCGGAAGCAAGCCCTTCAAGGCCCTCGAGCAGCTGATGGGTGTGTTACCCGCCTCCAGCGGTAAGCGTTTCCTGCCCGAAACATGGTCCAACCTCATGTGGAAGTCCGACTCTCCCATCCTGGACTTCTATCCCACAGATTTCAAGGTCGACATGAACGGCAAACGCTTCGAGTGGATGGGTGTGGTACTGCTACCTTTAATGGACGAAAGCAGGCTCAGAGAGGCGCTGAAAGACGTATACGACACGCTTAATGAGGACGAGATAAAACGCAACACTCTGGGCACGGATTATGTAATGTGTGGCGGTCGAAGCACGGCCTTTGATTCGTTCTGTAAAGTGTACGAGATCCCCGAGAACGACGTGACACTGCAGATTGACCCAGCAGTGGCTCAGGGCATGACCGGGCTGATTGGCAAGGATCCCGAGGCTGTGCTACCGGGGAGGTATGTATATTTACCCATATTATTCGGGGTCTTTTTCCTCGTGCTACATGTGTATAGGATTGATGGATGTGTGTAGTAACATATATATATATATATATATATATATATATATTGTTAGGACCGATTTTATGTGAGATGTACGAAATCGTGTAGACCGATGTATCGCTGAAGATTGATCAGAGGTTACGACCTGACAGATTGGTATGTCTTCTGAGTTTGTTCTAAGTGGGAGGTATACATATGTGATTTTTCAATTTCCTTAAGGTTGTGAACCTGGCTAATGTATGTACACATAATACATGCCTAGTGACAATATTGTCAGAGCGTTTACCGGGCTATTACTCTGCTTTTATTCTCGTTTCCCTCTTGTTCGATCCGAGTTACGTATTGGTACACATGGACCTATACAAAAGCATGTGTCCTATTGTAAAATCATGTGCTGATGTAAATGATATCATACTTGACAATACCAGCACCCGCTTCTTAGTGAATGTACATTTACGCTGGGCTGCATAACCATAATTGTGTGCCGATTCCCTTTAGCTCTACTTGTCTCCATCTGCGAGCTTCACCATTGCTCACCTATTCCTTCCTTTCTCTCCCCACATCAGCGTGTACTACTCCCCTCTCACGGGCGAAGGTCTGCCCAACATCGAGTCTAACAACGCCATCAGCGTGACTTACGAGAACCCCAAGCTCGACAACCCAGACTTTTCCATGTCACTCATCCTGCCTGGGGTCAACTTTCCCGAGAAAAAGACCGGGCCTTCCGATATAGAACTGGCGCGTTTAGGAGGGTCTCGAGCGGCACGTCGCGGCAGAGGACGTGGTCGTGGTCGCGGTGGTAGAGGAAGAGGTGGAGGAGATCGTGGAGGGTATGGTAACCATGGCAACCAGGGCGGTCGACAGAATCAGGTGGACTTCCATAAGATGGGCGGTGGTGGAAGGAACTTCCAGCAGGGCCCGGGCTACGAGGAACAAATGCAGCACACACATGTGGAAGTGCAGAGTATGTGTTTCATTCATATACAGATTTTTTTGTTTGTTTTTTATGTGACATCCCCTAGATGATCTTGGTATAGATTGAGACGCGAGGAATTAGGATATGCTTTACTCACTGTGTCATAAAATATCGTTGTAAGCTGTAGTAGTATATCAAGGCTCTGGCTTTGAGGAACAGTGGACACGTACAAGTATGTGCTTACAAGTATATATTCTATTTCTAATTCTAGATTTTGATTTAGGTACAAGTATTTATGATGTACTTTGGAGTGATGTAGTTGGTGTGATGTGATCAATTGGGACTAGGTTATGAGAAACAAGTGCTACATGTGTATGTAAAAGCGGAAAGTATGTGCTTCTGCAAATCAACCCATGACTAAGGGTTGTTTGATATGTAGTTCAGCTGAGGTTTGATTGCGAATTTTTGTAGGCTGTACTTGACTTATCAGGAAGGAGGCTATGAGGAGCACAAATAGCGTACTCACGTGAATGTACATTTCCTTTGTTAAATATCCCTGCATACAAACAGTCGCAATGTGCATATGCATCATTATACACGAATCTTAGGCACATGTGTACGTCAATTACAATACGTAACTTTCCACTCATACTCATAATCATTGACTGTAGATGCTTTCACGTCGGGCTATCAACGGCGCCCGGCCAACAACAACGGCAACTACCCGCCACGCGGGGGACATAACAATGGTAGCCATAGTAGCCAGCAACAGGGCGGCAGGCACGCGTACAACCAGCCGACGGGAGGATATGTAGGTCACCACAGCAACCGGGGAGGACAGAGCTACCAGCAACCACGTGACGGATATAGTGGTGGTGGTGGTGGTTATAACAATGGTGGTTATAGCAACTCCAGGCACTCGGGTGGACAAGCAGGGGCAGGTTATAATCAAAGTATGGGTTATTCCGGAGGCCCTGGTGGGGGCGGGGGGTCACCATTATAATAATATGGGGTCTAATCGGCCGCAAAACCCAGAGCGAGGTGGCTACCGCAACAATTCTGGTCAGAATGGTACACAACAGGGTGGGTACAGGTATCAGGGAGGAAGCGGTGGCCGTGGCAGCGGTGGTAGGAGGTATTGATAAGGAGTAGTGTAGTAAATATCAAACAGTTGATGTATTCTTCCAAGCTACAGAGACAGTTAGTTTTGGCATTGAACAATGCCTTTGATTTTTTCGGAGTGCTGCGTCTATCTCTTACAACCAGTGATATATATATATATATATATGTGTGTGTGTAAATAGGTATATATATATACAATTTTATATACAAGTTGTATATGTATATATGCATATATATGTATATTTAACTATATTATATATATATATATATATATATATAAATATATATATATATATATATATATATATATATATATATACGGATAGGAATGTTTGTGTGTGTGCATGTATATATATATATATATATGTCCATCCATATATCTATAGCTATACCTATGAATAGATATACATATATCATATATATATATATATATATATATATATACATATATATATATATATGTGTATACATACGCAAATTTATATCTATATATATATCTATTAATGTATATATCAGCATATACTTACATATGCTTACATATACATATGAATATACATTTGAATGTGTGCCATATATATGTGTGCATCACAACAACAACCCAACAACACCGACATGTAACTTTTATATTTATTTTATATTTTATTATGTATGCATGTCTGTATATATTTTTTTTTGTGTATAGATATATCTATATATAGTCATAGTTATATATATATATATATATATATATATATATATATATATATATATATATATATATATCGATATCTATATATATATATATATATATATATATATATATATATATATATATATATATATATATATATATATATATATATATATATATATATATATATGTATATTAAATATATATATATATATATATATATATATATATATATATATATATATATGGAAGTGTTTGGGATTGTGATACATACTCTTTAAAAGTGCACTATTGGACTCATGCCAAGGCCGGGCAAGAAGCCCCTTAATTTCATTATAAGTTGTCTTAGTTCTGAAATATACACATGTATATATATATGGAAGTGTTTGGGATTGTGATACATACTCTTTAAAAGTGCACTATTGGACTCATGCCAGTGCCGGGCAAGAAGCCCCTTAATTTCGTTATAAGTTGTCTTAGTTCTGAAATGTACACGTCAATGTCCATATATACTAACCTATCGTTGGATATGAATATACATGACTGATTGAGAATTCACATCCGCAAATCTTCGATGGCTTGACTCCGTGTGATCTTCTGTAACTATGGATGAGAGTACATGTATCCATCCATATCATTGCTTATAATTCATCTTTCGTACTAAATATGCTTGTTGAGTCCGAAAAATGGTCTTGGTATACCTAATTGTAACAGAGACAAATTCAAGAGCTATTATTACTTATAACATGGTTGCAGAAATCTGGACCAGTGATTCGTTCCTAATAGGCTGTTCTCGCCGATAAAAAGGGAGGAAGAATCGACATCCGATGGATTCGCGGCTTTGCAGTGTATTTTCACGACTATTTGTTATTATCCGTGCAAACATACTCTATGAACAAGCTACAGCCATCCACTGCGACGAATAATAGACACTATGAAATAATTATTTTCCAGGCTGGCCAGAGGTGTTTCATTCCAGCCAAATGGATAGCTGTTATACAGACGTATTGTACCTAATTTTTGTTCTATTATTGATCTACGTATAATGGACGACGCGGGGCGGTGGTCGATCGCTATATGTCCTGTGCAACACTTCGCGTATCAAACTGGTCAATATCTACACTATCTAAAAATGGCTTGAAAACCCCTAGCCGGAATGTCTTTTTTGTTTGTGAAGCAATGTCTGCCAAAGAAGTTTTGAGACCTTCTATCTGTGCCTTTTCAGCAGATTCAATCGCGCTTTTCTGCATTGAGCCTGGAATATTGATCTGGTATGCTGCCGAGTTGATTACGTACTTATGCACAATCGCTTGTCCCCTTTCTACTGCACCGTCTGCATCTTTTCCACGGTGCCATAGTGTGTATTCTAGCAAGAACAGCATGTTCTCTTCACAAAACTTTGTTTTCGCATATTCCATCAATTTTGCCCTCAATTTCTCGGCGACAGCATCATTTGAGTTCAATATCTCCGTCAACCCTAGCTGCAAATCGCTCGAACTGGACCGTGACATCATTGATGTTAAATCTCCATTTTGTTTCTCTGAAAGTGTAGACGTACTCATGAAAGCTACGCTGCTAGCATCTTTCATATTCGTCACAGTCTTTTTCTTTTTATCACTGCTCTGTGCCAATCTATATGATTTCTTTAGAAGCGCTACTAGCGCATTATCTGGTGACGCACCAAACCTTTTCTTGCTGCCGATTCCTGAGTAACTAGCTGGTATTTGGCCGTATCGATTACCTTCACCATATTCTTGTATGCTAGGCATAGTCCCTTGTAAACTACCCATTTGAGACGTCATGTTGACAATTTAGTGTTATGTAAATATTGAATCAAGGTTGCGCGCCAGTTGGTAAATGACGGGCGTCTGTCAAGGTGGTGGACTTTTAAACGACCAATGTACTATTTTTAAGCCTACTAAATATTGAATTTAGGCGGCTATTAAAAAAAAATCTGTCTAGAGTAGTAGTCTAGAGAGAGTAGAGCTCTGTGCGATTGTCATCTTTTACTGAAAGTATTTATCATGTAAATACATATTTGTATTATTTTTATAAAATTCCATTATATATTATATAATAATTTGGAAATTGTCTTATTTGTAAAAAAAACAGCAAGTTTATACCATTTTGTTTTTATTGATGATTTTTTAAAATTTATTTTTAGACTATCCGCAGGTTCCACACCGGGGCTAAAAAGGTTTGCTAAAATATTCCCGCACCGGTCGAGATTTTTGATCAAAGTGAATTTGAAAAACCGGTTTGCAAATTAATTTGCGATTTTCAAAAATAATTGGAAAATTGGGTCCCCAATGCTTTGGATTTCATTTTTGGGTTTTCATGTGAGACTTTATGAGACGGTGTGGTGTGTTCTATTTCAATCGGTACTCTGGAGTATTTATGTGGAATCGATAGTTTTATGAACACGGAAATAGTTTTCGGGACTGGTTTGAAAATCCAGCACTGGTGAATTCGAAATTGAATTAATAATTTGGTTATAAAACCAAGATAACTCCACAGACTATTTCATTTCATTTCATTTCACAAATATTTATTTTTTCTCTTACTATTTATAAAAACAATATACATTGCTTTACTTTTTTTGTTTTAAAATAACTCTTTTTTTATAGTGCCGGATTTTTGTAGAAATATATTTTTAAAATTTGAACCAACCTAAGGGCCCTCAGGCACTCAATCTCTCTCTCAGCGTAGAGTGAGTGCCGTAGACTCGTAGAGTCGTAGAGTCGAAGACTGTAGAGTATAGAGTGTAGACTGTAGACTGTAGAGTCTCAACTCTCAAGACTCTCACACAGGATAGAGAATTAGATACATGACTCATGAGAGGACAGAACTTACAGAAGGACAGAGACTGGACTTCAGAGTTCAGTCCCTGTATTTTTTAACGGGTTCAGATTTATGTTATTTATATTCGGATTTTCTCTACACCAATAAGTAGAGGCAAATTTTAAAATTTCAAAACAAAAGCAAAAAAATCCCAGAAAAAACCCCCAAAGAAGCCATACACAAATCCAAATCAACGCGTCGTACTGAGTACGTAAACAAATTTTGTCCATATCAAAGAAATAGTCCAAAAATTCATCTTGAACACGATTTAATGACAGGTTCACTCAAAAAGAAATCCGAACATAAATAAATCCGAATAATAGAAAATATAACTTTAAAAAAAAATATAGAAGTCTAAAATTAAAATTATATATTATCCGAACATAAATAAATCCGAATAATAGAAAATATAACTTTAAAAAAAAATATAGAAGTCTAAAATTAAAATTATATATTAGAGAACTTCAAAGAAGTTTTCACTTCTTACAATACTTTATGTTTTTTGTTCTACTAATATATATAATATTTGTTTTTTTTATTAAAAATTTAGAAGGCTATGTATTTATAATAAATTCAGTCGCCAACTTGCTCTTTAGAAATTAAACAAGATGATTTCCTGGGTTGGTAAACGACACCGACATTTTCCTAAACGACATGTACGACGTGTCGGCCGACATGCTGGCAGGGGGATGTCGTCGTTGTACAGTGTCGTCTGTACCAATTTTGCCGACACATGGTTTTTCATTCAAAAAAAATTACTAAGCCAATGAAACTGCAGTAAAAGCTCTACACCAATGAGTTTCGTGAACACAAAATATCGATTGCACCTGAAAATAAAACGAAATGCACCTCAAGAATTTGCAAATATGAAATATTCAAATATCCAGGACATTTGTCATTTGACAACAGAAGTAGAAATGGTAAATATACAATCCGACAGCCAAAGTGCAACATTGATGAATGCACAATAACAGTTATCATATTCTGTGGTTGTTAATTTGATGTGTAAACTAAATATGTAAATATGTAGTATTGTAGCAGCTTTTTGCGCGACTTTTATGCTTCTTCATAAAAATTTAAACCTTAAGCTTTGAAGCTATAGGTATAATGATATTATGAGTGAAGTGGTTCGTGAAACGGTTATCAATTGTCATGTTTATTGTTTGTTTGAAACGAATTGTGTTAGCATCTGTAAAAATATTTAATCACGGTGGTGCGTCGTCGACAAACAACAGTCCAAGATTACACAATACACAACAAACGCCTACATAATGCGCCCATCCCAAACATACTTCTGCGAGGAGCAGGGCAAGAAAGTACTCCAAAGTGGCCGTTATGAATATAATCAAGTCATAAAAAAAAATCAGTACATTGAGAAAAATACTTGTGGTCCTACTGACCTGGCCTACTGCACCCAGACTGTTATGGGGAGGACCGACACCAACATGTCCGTGGCGACATGTCGGCCATGTCGGCGACTCGTAGGGACGACATACATCCAAACGACATGTACGACGTGTCGGCCGACATGCTAGCAGTTGGGTGTCGTCGTTGTCGGGTGCCTGGCCAGCTGACCTACCATGTCATTATTACGAAAAAAAATTAAGTAAAATAATTGCCGTAATTTTTGTAAGAAATACGTATTAAGGCACATTCCTGAATTTGAAAATTTAAGATTTATGCATGGTGAGCAAATTGAGAATTGGGAATTATGAAGTATGCAGCGCAATTTTGGGCCATTAAGAAATATTCTATTTCTTAATGAAGAAAGAAGGATTAAGGCAGGTTATAGACTTATTAAGAATCGTGTATGATATCTTTTTTAAAAAAATTTAAGAATTATTAATAATCATGTATACCGATATCTGAAGAAATTTTAAGAACCGGTACTTATTTTATAGTTGCAATACGACATCGTATTTGAACCGATTGGAATCCCTACCGGTTCAAATACAAGTCGCACCGCATTTATAGAACAATGGCAATGGCCACTATGGAGATCATATATATATATATATATATATATATATATATATATATATATATATATATATATATATATATATATATATATATACAATACATGCATACTCACACACCTAAATAGGTGCATTAATGTCAATCTACATTTTTACTGAAAAGATAGTACTATGATCAACCTTTTGACAAAAGGTTGCAACTACACTTTATCTGAAATATGCTACAGCAGGATTATAAGCCTATTATTCATCCCCTAAGTTCGTGTGTATGCCGTACAATATGTATATAGTATGTGTGCTCATCAATAGCTATTTCAAAGGAGTGAAAGTGACGATTCAAGATATCTTTCTGTCCTGACAAAAGTGTGCTATAATGCTTTATGGACCCTAACCCCGTCTTTTGGTTGAAATCGTTCTAAATTGATTTACATACGTCAAATTGGGTCCAAATCGTACATAAAGGTCCGATATAAATAGTTCCAACATTGTTGCAAGTTATGTATACATAGCTGATCACATCATGTCTATATTCGCGAAAAGGTGTGATTCCAACGATCAACCTTTTGGAAAAAGGTAGCACTATGATCTACCAATTATTTATTTGGTCGATACTTAATACTATATCTATATAAAAAAAAAATGTATCATGTTATATTTACCTGCTATCAATCCATCATCACAATCCTGGATTCACACATATGTTCACTTCTATCACTGGTTCATGTTCACAGTTTATAAATCACGAATAAAACATAAGCAAAAGATATAATGTTATTAGAATGACAGATGTTTTGCACTATTTTATGATCGCAATTCACACATGTTCACTTCAATCACTGTTTCATGTTCACGTTTATAAATCACGATAATAGAATGCCAGGTGTTTGCAATATTTCATCCACTGGCCATGCTATAATCTTGTCCTACTTGTTCGTTGTGAATAGTTATTGATGATTTATACTGAGCACAGCTTTGAAGTTGTGGTCTGTTAAAGTTGTATTTTAGTATGTATTTAATTATTTATTCGTAGTGGTAAGATCTTCATCACATGTGTAGTCGTGTACACAAGCGCTAAATATTATTTTTTAAGAAATATGAATGTTATCTCACTTAATATGTCGTTCATTATTAAGAAATTATCTTGAAACAAAAAAATTGGCTTAATTAAGAAATAGGAAGTACGCATGAGGAATTTATTATTAAGTACCACCGCTTTGACACGATTAGTATCTTATTCTTAATTAATAATCACGTAGCGAAAAAAAATGGGTTAAAGTTTTGGATTCTGCCGATTTTGGGTAAAGGATTAATAGGAATTGGGTTCAGATTCTTAATTAAGAAAAAAAAGAATCATGTGCTTTCCCAAAATGCAATAAGAAAACGTACAGATCGTTACATAATAATGACATGGTAGCTCAGTGGCCAGGTGATTTCATAGCCTTCTTCTTGTATAATTTAGAAGTCTGTCTATGACGATACTATTAAGATTTCTGAGAAAATTAGCGTTTTATGTACCACATCCTGGTAGTAATTGTGAAAAGGCCTTTACTGAAACTGGTATGTAAGAGTAAGGACCAAAAACAATCGTTAAGGATAGCCAATGATATTTGATATAATATTAGCAATTACACAAATTATACGCAAATTATTGCTTAGACCTCATAACGTTAGCAGAATCATACTTTCACGTTCAATTTTTCTAGAGGCAAAGCCTTCGAGCTACTAACAAGCTTTTAAAAATAATGCGTTAAATCTTCACGTTTCATAAAGGCAATATTCCAAATTCACGTTCCACGCGTCTCCACTATCAATATTTATAATATACGTTCAGCATTTTATAAGTCCACGATCAATATTTATGAATTTACGTTCAATTTTCAACATTTTTTAAGCAAAGGCCACGATATTTTTTTTTTATAACAAAAAAAACCATTTTTTTGTATAATACTATTTTAAAAAATACTTAACTCAGGCAAATACAGAATGCTCTTTCAGAAATAATATACTACTTTTTTATCAATATGTAAAAATGTAAATACATCATTCCCATCGACCCAGCCTGGCTTTTTAAAAATATTTTTCAAATTTACGCTTATATATATACATATTTGTTTTTTAAATAAAAAAAGTTTGCGTTTTTAAACTTTTTGCTATATAAAATATATTAACCAGAGAAGACTAGTCTTGTGACCATCTGACCACACATACTTGATTGTTTTGTACTCAAGCTATGTATGTCTCAATTGTGCCGTGGCTATCATCGTCTTCCTTACGGGGCTGAGCTATACTTTATCTTCATCTTATTTATGTACGGCTGTCCGCTTGTATTGGGTATATAATCTGTTATACAAGGATAGATCGAATGCGACAATAATCTCATAGACCCTCAATTGTCTTTTTAGGGCCCTCTTCTTGAATGGATATTCGATTTGCTTCACTCACATATTGCTTTGACTTTAGAAATTATTCATAGTGTAAATTATAACGTAGAGAGAACTAATCACTCACTGTTTAGCTTATCGGAAATCAATATGTGTGTATATAAAAATACCGACCCATGCTAAAATTTCCGGATTGTCATCAAGGTTAACTAGTTAATTTTGACTACATAATTGCCAGGAGATTTG
>LUCW03000155.1:67500-80000 GCA_001586965.3 Sphaeroforma sirkka
AATACGTCGGATATTTATTTAATACGAGTTAGTTCACTTTGTTGTGCTATTTGCTTCCTCACTAGTAATCTATGCCAAAATCAGTATATTTCTCTCCCAGTTTATTATAAGTGCACTCAATTAGTGTTTTATATCGTATACCCCCTCGAACCGAAGGTCTCTCAAAATGCTTTTTACTTAGCAATAGCTGGCAAGTAGCTCCATGTCTACGAACAGCCTGTTCTGTATTCTCCCATGAAACCCGCCGTGAACATTTAGAACCATCACGCAACTAGTCACTTCATACTTTGCATCCTAGCTTCACACTTACCTGAGTACTCACGATTTGACCGTGAATAGTGGTATATCCAGTTGCTATAAACAGTTGCTATGATCGGTCATAACCATCGCGCAACCGTCGATATTGCTTTGGTCTATACATCCTGGCCACACACTACGCCTGTGGTGACGATTTGATCGTGAGTAGTGGTACGCTGAGGTGTGGTGAACACCTAGCACTATATAACTATATGCATCATAGCTTCACATATATCTGTATACTTAGTCTATGCCCTTGTCCTATACAGCGGATCGACACGCCGAACATCCAGAGAGTGTGTCCAATATATCAGAAAGAGGTGGTTCTGGGCCAGCAAGTGGAATGCAGGAAAGGCGAAACAGCCCACGCGTTCTCATTCGTTGTCCCTCCCGGTAAGGCGGGGTGATCTGAGTACGCGATTTGCATGGTGTACATGTGCATGTAGGTGTATGAGAGAGAGTGCGTGCGTGCGTATGTACCTTTTTTGCTGTTTATGTTGATATATATACGAATCTATGGGAAGGACAAGGTGTGTGTGTGTGACATAGTTATCATATACGTGGTACAGACGAGTGAAAATAACGTTCTCTATTTGAAGGATACCGTGCTTATGTGTCTCGTGTTTCTGAGACATGTACATATGTTTATCAGAAAAAATAAATTGCGAGGCTCGATTTGACTGGAGAATGTGCGAAGGCACCTCAAAACCACAATGCTCTACAGTTGCTACGTGAAGATTTATAACACCTCGAATGCAGAGCAATGAGTTACTTTGTCATCTAAAAGCTGGACCAATATAACGACAGATGTATGTACGCAGTAGTTGAACAAATGTTGTTTCTCTTTGGTTGACGTCAAGTATATATATATGTATATGTACTGTTTGCATTCTACCATGAAGTATCACTTCGAATCTGGGTTAGCTGCATATGTACTACAATCGTCACACATGTGCAAGTGTACTCTATTACGCTGCTCCAAACTACATTCCAAATCATTATTCAGTACACATCAATGGGCCTCGTCTTGAAATACAATTACATTCCATCACAATGTATGAGACATTGTACTCAAGTCATGACAAACATGTGTACACCAAGCATGCAATGCTGAATTCTACTTCGTATTTTCTTCGAATCGTTGATGAATAAACTTATTTGTACTATTACAGGGATGCCCTCATCATTTAGGAATGGGTCATGTGCTGTGACGTGGGAAGTCCGTAACACAGACCGTAGCTGCGCTATGCAGCCTGTGGTCACCCGCTGCCTGTTCAATAAGGTATATACACACGAACAGATACGCACACACACACACGCACACACACACACACACACACACAGACATATATATATATATATATATATATATATATATATATATATATACATATATAAATATATATATATATATCAATAAAATATAAATGTTTTTAAGTATAAATATATAAATATTGCTATAACAAACATACGGATGTATTGTGCATATATATATATATATATATATATATATATATATATATATATATATATATATATATATATATATATATATATACATATATGTATGTATATGCATATGTATGCATATATATATATGTATATGTATATGTATATGTGTATGTATATATATGTATGTGATGATGTTTATATATATATATGCATTCAGTATATATATATATATAATATGTAAATGTAATATATATATATATATATATATATATATATATATAATATGTATGTATGTAGAAAAAACATACACTATGTGTGAGTATTGTTTTATGTTAGTGTGTGTACTACTACTCAATATACATAAATAAGCAACCACAGACACCCACTCACACGCCTTCTATCTAGTTTTAACCGTTTGGGGAGGCACTCTGTATGACAATTGTTGCTTCTGTATAAATGCTAGTTCAAATATACAATCAGAGAATATAAACACCTACACATATCACTCCACCACCCTTACACCCAATTTCGGTAGTACTTCACTCATACGCGCCGCTATGTTTTGAATTTCATCCAGACCCTAGTATATGCAGTGAAACAACTACCTCTACATTCATATGTGCTAGTAGCTCAATATATCGGGCATGTACAGATATGTTTTAGGGTCTAAATTCATTTGCGTTTATCAAAATTGACATTTCGAGCGTATACATTTATACCTTTTATTTCGAGCATATACATTTTTTTGTTTTACGGTCTAAATTCATTCGCATTTATCCATGAGCCAACATATCGAACATGCAAATTGATGTTGTAGGGCTCGAATTCGTTTGTATTCAACCAGAAGTGAACAAATCGACCACATACATTTTTGGGCTTAAATTCATTTGTAGTTATCCAGAAGCCAATATATCGTGTATTTATCGCTCGATACTCAAACATGCCTTCAATTCGTTTCTGTCTACACCAACTTCGATATACAGGTCACCTTAATACTCATACACTCCTTAACTCCGATTCTATCTGTATAGATTCAATGTACAGGTCATCTCACTACCCATACACGCCTTCAATTTGTTTCTATCTACACCAACTTCGATATACAGGTTACCCCAATGCTCATATCCTCCTGAACTCCGATTCTATCTATATAGACTTCAATGTACAGGTCATCTCAATACCCATACACGCCTTGAATTTGTTTCTATCTACACCAACTTCGATATACAGGTTACCCCAATGCTCATATCCTCCTGAACTCCGATTCTATCTATATAGACTTCAATGTACAGGTCATCTCGATACCCATACCCGCCTTCAATTCGTTTGTATCTATGCAGACATCGATATACAGGTCCCTTCCGGGGTTCATCCCCACGGCACAAGCCGAGCGGAAGATGTTTATGAACCCGTCGAAACGCATTAAAGTAGAAGCGGAGCTATCCGCTGATGTGTACACAGCCGGGGTAAGGATTGTAGCTAAATTATGGTAATATTCATGTGAATGTACACATTGACGGCTTATTTTGTACAGATCCTGGAATATATTCATACACCGGTCTTCCATATAAATGTGCATACACACACGTGACCGATGTGTGCTACTGTGTGTGTTGGCATTGGTGTATATACACCATAAACCCATTTCATTACTGTTTTGTCTGATTCATGTGCACAGCTCATTGCTTGTGCTTAGCAATCTGGGCCTCTTGCAGATGTATATACATCTCATTTCTGTGGGAACTGATGGATAGGTGCATGTTGTCCTAATTTTAGTTGCCCATTGTCTGTCCTGATTTCAGTTGCCCATTGTCTGTCCTGATTTCAGTTGCCCATTGTTTGTCTTGATTTCAGCTGCCCATTGTTTGTGCTGAGCATCTCATTTCTGTGAAATTTGACGCGTACCCACATGACCTGATTTCAGTTGCCTGTTAACTCTTTCTTTGACCTCGACAATCTGGTTCCTGTATATCTTATCCGTATTGCGAGTGCTAAAATTTTGGCTTCATCTACAGATACACAGTGCACCACTACTAGAGTTCTTCTCTGATCGCTACTATTCGTGTCGTGCTCGTGTGCGAGCGACTGTTTACTATGGAATACTTCGTCTAGTGACCAGGCGGCGTGTTCTCTACTATTCGTGTCGTTCTCGTGTGCGAGCGACTGCTCACTATGGAATACTTCGTCTAGTGACCAGGCGGCCGGTCGGATCGTAGCTTGTATAGTTCTTTCGCATTAGCATATGTAC
The DNA here is from genome assembly GCA_001586965.3 of Sphaeroforma sirkka. Lineage (NCBI taxonomy): Eukaryota > Ichthyosporea > Ichthyophonida > Sphaeroforma > Sphaeroforma sirkka. Next base: position 71,498 of record LUCW03000155.1, read on the forward strand.
AGTCAGTCTGAGCTCATATCGGAGCGCATTTCACCGCACTGCATAATCGCAAATATTTGTATTTTCAGATTGGGAACAAGCTTTTGTCCTTCGTCATGAATGCTGTATATATGCATGTCTGCAACCGCCCACGCCCTCCCATCGATGTGTGGGGTGTCACTCGAGTGCGTGTCCAGTACATGCTCACAATCACACACAGACCCCGATCGAAGTATGTGTCCAGATACCGAACGACGACACGTTGTTGCATCTCATACCGTCACGCTATTCCACATCGGAATGCATAGTTAAGTGAAGAAATACGCACAAGCCATTGCCATTCATTCGGTTGGCATTTGCAACTTTATTCTGAATGTGCTATTGCCCTGTATATCAAATATGCTCGCAACCACAAGCAGACCCCGATCGAAGTGTGTGTCAAGATACTGAACGACTACAAGCTGCTATTTCTCAAGCGCGTGAAGGCTAAAGTGGTCCAGTCGTGTGAAGCCTGGATGGAGGGGCGCAGGCTGTTTGCGCGAGAGGTGGACTTGGACTGGAGCAAACATGAGGTTAAGAATTGGGAGAAGCTACGGGTATGTCTGATTGTGTGGTTAGTCTATTGTATGTGTAGTAGGAGTATTATTGTGTTATTGTGTATTGATGTTTGGGATTGAACATACAGGTATTGCGCCATCTCAAACAGTGAATGCCTAAGGTGTATGGAGGTGAGCCATCTGGGTAAGTTCAGCGTAGGTTGTCTGCGCGAGAGGTTGACATAGAAAGGTGCGCAACCGGTGTATGGTGAAGTATCATGCTATTATGATGTGTACAAGCGTACGTATTGAATATAATTGAGTGTATATTCTAATCCTGGGTAGGGGAGCGGAAGCTATTCGTATGTGACTTAGATACGGACCTGGTTCTGAACTGATACAAACAAGGAGCCAAGAACTCAGAACAGTCAGTGGTATGTCCGAGGGTGTTATTGTCCTCTTGTAAATTGATATTGTAGCGAGTATATTGTTATTCATGTGTACAGATGTAGCTGAGTTGTATAGATATATGCGAGTTGGATTGTACAGATAGTTAACTTTTCCCGAGATGTAAATACAACACGCATGTCACTCTGTCTAGCACTTTATAGGTACAGTTCATATATCCGCTTACATCTCAGTCCAAAACTTGTTTGTATTCCTTGTGTAAGTATTTTTATCAAAATATACGCATGTCACTGTCGTGCACTTTATAGGTACAGTTAATATATCCGCTTACACCTCAGCCCTTAACTTGTTTGTATTCCATGAGTAAAAATGTATATCAAAATATACGCATGTCACTCTGTCGTGCACTCTATACGTACAGTTTATGCCAGTCTTTAACTTGTTTGTACTCCATGTGTAAACCATGTAGGGTTTGATGGTACAACCCATTCAGGCACTAAGGCTCATCATTCAACGTATGTGTACACTTTCTACGCTCAAGGGTGGGCGGTTTCAAGCCATGGTTGTGAGTATTTCTTACTCGATACTGAGCCTCATTGTCAAGCATATGTGTACACTTCCTGCGCTCAAAGGTGAGTGAATTCAAGCCGCTCGAGTCCGAAGCAGACCAACAGGTGGCCGATGAGAAGTCGGCGGTGAGCAAGACGTTTGCGCTGCTACCAAGGATAGACAAGCGACACAAATGTGCCGTACAAAAGGTATGTTGTAGGTATAGTAGTAGATTGCAAGTACTTGCAACGTAGGGCATTCGTAGTGAACTGCATGTGTATAGGGCGTGGATGCGTTCGCAGACAGTCGATACTTAGAACAGCCAGTGTGTCGTGCAAAGGGTATGTGTGTATTCTTAGTGAGCTAATTGTCACTCATCTGCATATGTCATTTGTTGTAAAGCGATTGTGATGAACTACACAGATAACGGGTGAAGAGTATATGGAGTGTACTGTGTGCTGCCAATTTAGCAAATGTGCCGTGCAAAGGGTATCTGTGTGTGTCTGTAGTAATCCAGTGGTCTCCCGTTGTCGCACGGTTGGCTGCACTTCGTCTGTAACGGGTGGGAGTGAGTGTTGTGTACTGTTTGCTGTGCATGCGGCTTATGGGGCCGTACGAAAGGTGTGCGTTCATGCGAAATAGTTCGTTTCGTCACTTACACAGTGTGACGTCTATATACAGTGTTGTCAAATGCCACTTTATAATGTATGTTCTTTTAGATCAGAATCCTACATCGTCGGTATGCTAAATCAGAAGTCATTAACAACAGCTCCAAATAGCGGTATGGCGTGTAGCGATACCTACTGCCTGCCACAAAGCAAGGTATTGTAGTCAATCCAATCAATTGGAAGTGTTTAGGGTTTGGGTTTGGGGTGATTTGAGTGGTATATAAATCCCATCAGGTGAGAGTGTAGCTCCTCTATTGTTCCCTCTCAGACGCCAAAGGAAAAGGTTGATGGACGGCACATGCCGCAACCATACCTACCATCCAACATAAAGTACGCCACGAGCTGATGTACCTAGCTATAGTAATCCATGCAACTGCTCCGTCTCCTGACCTTAGTCGGTGTATGATGCTTTAGTTATGAATATCACTTCCCATTACTCATTTTTAATCAGATTTTTACTTGCCCATCACTCATTCTTATTCGGATGTCAATAGGAAGGGACTCTGAAGGATAGCTCATGTCGCAATCATGCCTACCGCCCACCACAAAGTACGCCACGAGCTGATGTACCTAGCTATAGTATCCAATGCAACTGCTCCCTCCTCCTGACCTTAGTCGGTGTACTATGCTTTAGTTATGAATCTCACGTCTCCATCACTCATTCTTAATCAGATGTCAATAGGAAGGGACTCTGAAGGACAGCCCATGTCGCAACCATGCCTACCGCCCACGACAGAGTACGCCAGTAGAGATACGGGTCTGTGGGTCTTCATCAAGTACTATGTGAGCATCAAGTGCGATGTGCAGGGTGCGGATAGCATCGAGTTCAAGCTAAATGTCACACTACAGGTAGGCAACATATTTGTGGCAGTATGTGCATCCTTATGAACTTATTTATAACTACTGTGATATATAAGTTGTTTCTATGAGATTTTTCCCAACCTTGTGGTATTACGAAGCCGATGTCATGACCAACAAGAATCGCTTCTCCGTCGATGTAGAAAGTTGCCCTAAAATTTCATTCGTAACACATCTTAATAAGTTTTTAATTCTCGCTCCTATTTCTGCCCACATTTCCTCTATTTCTTTTCTTCTCAGAGTCAAATAAATGTTACAGATCAGGCTCGCTCTTATCTCCGTGCATGATTCTATTTTCCAGAGCCAAATACAGGACACAGATGACTTCTCTGCCGATATAGAGAACTGTCTCGTCTTCTCACCAATGGACGATCCCCCCGAGTACGACGCTTTGCTAACGAAATCCAAAACTTCATACACGTCATTAAGGCGAAATTCTATGGACAGGTATGTAGATGGACATTATATTATTTCTAATTTGAAAATCGGGCCAACAGAAATCATCTTATACTTTTTACATAACTCTGCAGCGAAATGGCAATAAACGGGATATGTATTGGTTATAGTCTAAGCGTCACAAAGCTTCACATCTGATGACATAATTGCATAAAAATATTGATTTGTCGGGCTTATACATAAAGACAGTGCTTATATATCTTAGCTTGTCGCAGGCTCCTGGTCCGACAAATTGGCATACATACTCATCATCGCTTGTACACATCCCTGCCCTGGACAGCGTGTTCGCGCGGACACAGTCAGCTCTGGAGTCGCCGTTCCAACCATATACCAACATTCTTAGCGATGGCACATTGGGCGTACCTACCGCCAGCCAAGCACTGTCCTTGGACCGCACCCAGACTCTGCCTCAGGAACACACCGAGAACAACCACCGCCCATCAACTGGGAGTGCCTTCGATATAAACGCACATTTGGCCTTGGCAGCACACTGTGAGTCCTCTACCAATACGAGAGTGCCGAGAAGGGCGTCCGTTGGAGGGGAGACCCGCAGTACGAATCTCCAAGCAAGTAAGACCCCTTTTTAAGCCTACTTATGGGTTGAGACCGAAGCAAATTAGACCCGTTTGTAGGCCCTGTTGGAGTTTACGGTGTGTTTGTAGTGACACACTCGGCGAGGGTTGGCAACAGGGGTAACCTAGCAACCAAATACATACGCAAGGGCGTCAGTGTTAGTACTGTTCACATGCGACAGAAACAGGACAAGATAAAGCTGCAGCCATACGCCTGGACGCGATCTAGTGTCGTGATGAATTAGTAATTAAATTAGTATGACTCTATATAGTGAAGCCAACGGTGTTGTGTTGCTATGCTGTTATTATACCGAGGTTAAAGCAGGGGCGCTGTCGGATAGTGCACCCTTTATTGAAGGGTTCATTCCGTCAGCAGCAAGTACAATCCAGTCCCCGACTCCCCAGTGGTCCTGGCACCCTCATTCCCATGCAGTTTGCGCATGTGCTCACGCATTCTGATTCTGCCTCGCGTATGGTACTTTTTTTTTCATGTAACATTCAGTGTTTCGCGTATGCACCTATCAATCATAAGAAGGTCTCCTAACGCGAACCATCGAAATAACCACCATTGTAAAATGATTGTTGATAAAACGTGTTGTTTAAATATGTGCAGGCATATTTGCAAACATAAACAAGTACTCCAGCAGTGAACTAGTAGTGCCAGTCGACAAAGTGTGTTGTTTATGTTAAGAAGTATTTGCAAGCAGAAGCACATTAGTAGTCTATTCCCATGAATGATGCGGCTTGACAACACTAGCTTCACAAATAAATATCGTGTCTGAAATTTGAAGGATATGAATTATAGGGGGTTTCCATATGTACCATAGTCGCAACTTCACCTGTCATAGCATCAGAATGGACATGCCTCGATCACTTTCAAAGAGAGGTGCTTTGGTTCTGTTTTGCTCTGGTAGACAAGTTCTTTGAGCTTGCATTGCACCTTGCTACAGGTCAGTTGCAGATTGCCTGCGTCACCTGTCTTTTTATAATGATTCTGCCATCAAATACACAGCACCCTTTATCTAGGCCGCCGTTCACCATATTAAATCTCGCTGATTAACCAACCGTAATATATCGCATAATTTCGTTCCCTGCTAGATGCATCATATGCTTTATGTATGTCGTCTGCAGCAATTGTTATCAATCCCTGATCACCGGTAGGTACCTCAAAATAATTGCAACTCTATATGACCTTTCACTGCATTCAGGTTTTATTTTGTATTCATTCGCTTGTTGGCTGACGCCTGTCGCTATACTTGAACTTTTATATGGAAATCTATGTTAAATTCGTGATCGTGCGTTCATCATTCTTGTATCGAACTTAAATTAAAAAAATGGTATACTGATTGATTTATTTAGTACCTTGTCCCCGTAGGATGTGAACTGAGGTAATCCCGAGGCGGGAGTAGATATCACTCACTCCAAGCAGCACCCACCTGGAAAGATTGAGTACGAATAATATTCTCTATCTCACTATCCACTTCTGGTGGGAACTGAACATTCACAATTCTATTACTGATTGCGGACGCACCTGTGACAAAGTTTTATGACACAGAAGTCTTCTATGTCCCCACCATATGGGCCTGCCAGCTTCTGACTTAATACACCCAGACCAACAACAAATGTGCACTGCAGCGCCACAATACACCCACCCACTACATCCCATGTGTCTGCGGTGTCCACTGTCAAGCCTGTGGCACCAGCTTTACCTCATGGCCGATGACTCTTGGACAGATGGTCAGCCTACCAAAAATATTAATTAAAAAAAATGATTTCCATACATACGTCATACATTCCAACACCCAATTTCTGTGATAATTCCGAGAGTCCGATAAGTCATGACTCATGAGTGCGGTCGATCTGAAATCTCAAATCTCAAATCAATTTCGTGTATGTAAAAAAAAGATGAAAAATAAAACTTGATGGAGTGGGGAGCCGGGAGTCTGGGACTCTGGTGTCTGGGAGTGTGAACCTGTGAGAGTGTGAGGTCACCTCGGGAAACAACTCTGGAATCGAGAATCTTGGGATCCCTGGAATCCTGGTCTCCTTAAACAAATTAGTATGATTGGCCGAATGGCAATGCCTGAAGCGGCGAAGCCTGAAGTCACGAAGTGGGGACTGGGGCTGGAGCCTGAAGGTCTGAACTCTGAAATTCTCTTAACAGAAAACTGAACTGTCGAAGAAATTCGACCTCGCAGGGACGCAGGCTCGCAGAAGCTTTTCTTTTTTACAACACATCGATTTTGTATTATGTAATTTAAAAAGGCTATGGATAAATATGTATTGATATTTCATAACCAGTATCCTATCTATCTATCTAAAATAGTTGAAGAACAATTTCCATATTTTCCTATTTTGTCTCATGGGTGAAAACCTCAAGACACTCGCCATACCGCCGCAGCTGAAGCTCGTACACGGCGCAGGATATTTCTATTCACATAGCAAAAATAAAAATGAGTCCGCTCAGCTATAATTTATTTTATACTATTTTATTGTCTTTCAGAGGGTCATGGTATTGGTATATCATATTAACTTAGAACATATTCCATCATTTTTAAAATATCAGACTGCATACACTGCACACATATTTATATCTTCTTGTTATTTTGGTTTGGTTTTATATATATATATATAAATAGCACCGAATTTTTGCAAAACTGGAACCCAAAGTGATAAGAAATTCGTATTGTACTGAATAGAATCTAGATACACAGATTGCGATTCATCCCCAATATGGCAGTCTTCTGCATTGACACTTGGTAGTCGTAATTTTTTCATCGCCATAGCGGCCTACTAGACATAGTAGACGACATTTCTTCCGATTGTAGTGTTTATTGAATTGCCAGTAGTGCTACTTCTTCGGGTGCTTATTTCAGTGCCGAAGATTCTCCTTCAGAAACCTATAAAAACCCCTAAAATCTTACAATCGTTTGTTCCAAAGGTTCGAACGATGTTTAGATATGCAACTTGAATTTTCACAGTGAATATGGCGTGCGAAGTAACAATTATTTTGAGATTTTACCGCAATGAACATTTACACTGTGAATGGTAGAACCAAAATATGAGTTGAAGTAGTACGACGGTTGTGCATGACATTCAAAGACTTATTTATCATAGCAAGTGAAATAGTATGTCCAAATAATACAATTTTGCTTCAAACGAGAATAAAGTGGTCGTGAGACATGTATGGTTCAGCACTTAAGTTTCGTTTATATATGTTTACAGCATTCAGTTTCATTCAGAACTACCCCCGGCATGCTAGGTGCATGATTTTTTTTTTCCGCATCAGACAGTCAGACGTCGCCACAGAAGTTTTCCAATCCCGAAGCAACAGGAATGGTGATACAAATTTAATTATGGATGCTAATAGTGACCGTTCAGCGATGGTTTATAACCAATACAATACTGATGTCCCAGAATTACGTATTTGTGCATCTTGTACATATCAAAAAAATATTTAAATGTGTGTCCAACGGACGTTTTTAATAGTCCGTTCAGCTATAAATACAAGCTTCTTTCTTCTCTCTCTATAGAGGGTCATGACATTTCGACCACCTGGGGTTTTTTTTTCAAAATATGTTTTTTTTGTTTTCTATGAAAGTTGTAAAATATCATTTTTCACGTGTGGGATTGGTATCTCACCGGCCAGCCTCTACTAGTACATGTCGCACTCGCTGATATCACGTTCTTTGATTAGACACACTCTTACTTCTCACAAGCTAATACCGATTGTATCGACAGCAATGACAATGGATTCAAAGCAGAAGTGCGAAGTGGAGATAGAAGAATCAGTCACACTTATAGAAGACGATAGAGACACGAAGAAAGTCAAATATACTATGGAAAATGATATGTCCAGCAATCAAGCTGGCGTTTCCAGTGATGTTCTTGATGATAAAAAGGACCTAGGCGAAGATAACGACACCGGGCCGCGCGATGTTACGGGAACTGTTGGGCTGGGAAGTGCTGAAAGTGGCTCAGGTAAAGGTAATCAGGGCGATATACCTGCGAGTGCAAGTGCTGCTGAAATTGAACCCCTGAGCAATGGAGAGACGGCTGAGGGTCTAGCTGATATGGAGAGCGAGAAAGCTTCTACTGCCAGCAATGGGGAGGTACGACAACACGTTGCTTGATGTTTTTGTAAGTACGTACATTCATAGTAAATATTCTTCTGTGGTGCTTTCCAGTTCATTGAGATGCAGCGCATCTACGAATACAGCCCAACGCACGCGTGTATACTATGCGGACACAGTTATATTTATCGTTATTCATTAGTATCTTGTACACAATCATATGTAAATATCACTTCTAATGTATAGCACCAGATCACATCTAGCACACTTATTTTTTTTTAACCCCATATATATATATTCGATGCATGCACTGTTGTGCGATCAGAATAAAACAACGTGTACACACACACACACACACACACACACACCTGTACACTCACACGTATATATATATGTATATATGT